>CABFVX010001947.1:19471-55425 GCA_902151425.1 Timema shepardi | reverse complement strand
ACGCTAATGTGTAATGGTAGGGTGATTGTGAGATGAAATGGAGGACCTACAGTTTAACGTGGAATCCGAACCACGGTGGAGGCCTGGCATTCCCCACATTCACAAGATGTCTTGTCAGAGGTGAAGGAAGGGTTTGGTAATCAGATAAATCTGTGCCGGGACCGAGGATTGGACCCCGGACCCCAGCTCAGAAGCCCGACACCTTATCCCTAGACCGCCAGGTCACCTTTTTCTTCTTAGTGTGTACATTAAACCAAGGGTTATTTTTTACCATCTTATTATAGAAGGGTATCTTAGGGATTAGTAGGGTATCTTAGAGGAGAAAATATTGTAAATTTGCACGTATAAACCAACACTAGTGCACCCAGCCGCACCGACAAAACCCGAAAATTTACTTTGGTGGGGCCATACAATCAAGACCGTAGTCAAAATGAAATTTTGGTGCCGATGATATAATTTTAGGGGCACCACTTCCTAACCACGAGAGTCTAACAAGAGTATGGACATTAGTTGCCGCTCGAAGCTATATGAAGTTCTTTTTATGATAACTTGGGTATGAGTTCTGTAAATGATTTTCTTTTATAGTTTACAGTAGGTAAGATAAAAAAAATATCTCAAATGTTTTACATTTATACACTGCTTAGTGGTTCATTTATAAAGACTTCAGAACATTTTTAAAAAAGCAATAATATGTATATATCTATACATAATTTGATAACATGTGCTACATAAAAATGAGCTTATTAGCTGTGTATACAGTAGATAAGGCAGAATTAAACAATTTTAACCGACTTTGAACTTGTATACAATGTATCGAAGTTATTATTTTTGCGCTTTTTTCAACTAAGAATCTCAGGGATACTTTTAAAGCGCATAGCTGTACACCTTTTGAATGTCAAGTCTTAAGCCTATGCGGGCCACCAAAGCGCGTCCCTCCTCGTCAATTACCCCGTTAGCAACAAGGTTATGGAGATCGTAAAAAAAAAGCGAACTAATACATTGTAGATAAATCACAATAAGCAGCTAAAGCTATTCTTACCAAAAACTGAGTAGTGACAATCAAAATAATTGATTTGTGAAATGCACACTTTTTTTAACATAACTGATTTGCCAAATAATGTTTACTTTCATCGCTGCCATTTTATTGATTTAACAAGAATATATTATAAATCTCAGTGTTCAGATTTGAAAAAAAGAACTTTTTGATCCATCCTTGGACCAACAATAAAGGGAACACGTAGCCCTTTGTTTACAGGTTGTGTGTTCAAAAGTTTAAGTATGCACGTGAGTGGCATTAGTATTAAAAATATTACATCAAACACAAGGGACAGAATGCGGTGACGGGGCAAACGTAGAATTTTAGTAGTAGAACTCTCAGTCTCAAAACAAGTTTTTTTAAAGATAGAATATAAATGTTCTTTATCATTAAGTTTTACTATCCGATTAGGTTGGACACTATACTCCATTCACGGTAGGAACTACTCTCTGAAAGGTCATTTTTCCTACAAATATCCTAATCAATAATAGATTTCTGGTAGGGAAAAAGGTATTTCAGAAATCAATTCCTACCGTGAACAGACTGTGTGTACTAATTATGCTATTGGAAAGTATTTAAGGGAAAAAAACACCCTCGGTACACCCAACTGGGTTTCCAACCCTCGTCTCACCATCTTCGACAGTCCAGTCTATTGCGAGATAGATGCCTTAGATCATATCTCTACAAGCGTGTTTTTTAATTTAATAATTAATATTATTATTATTAGCACCGCGTATTACTACCCGTTCGGGTTATACGCACTTACGCTAATGTGTAATGGTAGGGTGATTGTCAGATGAAATGTAGGACCTACAGTTTAACGTGGAATCCGAACCACGGTGGAGACCTGGCATTCCTCACATTCACAAGATGTCTTGTCTATTCACAAGATGTCTTGTCAGAGGTGAAGGAAGGGTTTGGTAATCAGATAAATCTTTGCCGGGACCGAGGATCGAACCCCGGACGCGAGCATAGAAGTCTGACACCTTACCCCTAGACCACCAGGTCACCAATAATTAATAAATATCATTTCTGATTTATTCTGGTTTTTTTTTACTATATTATATAATCTTGTTTCATAGGTAATGTTTATTGAGTTTAAAGTGAAATAGGTGACCTGGTGGTCTAGGGGTAAGGTGTAAGCCTTTTGTGCTGGGGATCAGGGGTTCAATCCTCGGTCCCGGCACAGATTTATCTGATTACCAAACCCTTCCTTCACCTCTGACAAGACATCTTGTGAATGTGGGGAATGCCAGGTCTCCACCGTGGTTCGGATTCCACGTTAAACTGTAGGTCCTTCATTTCATCTCACAATCACCCTACATTACACATAGCAGTGCGTACTACCCGAATGGGTAGTAAGACCCGGTTATAATAATAATAATAATAATAATGATAATAATAATAATGTGAAATACTCGCTTGTAATGGCGAAATTAAAAGAGAGTTTGGTGCAAAAGTCAGTTTCCCTTTCTGTGATTAATTACTTTGCAAAGGAAAAAATGACTTTTCACCAACGTTTATATAATTTAATTCGTGCACTAAATGCATGGAATACTTCAAAATCAGTTAATATAATAAGTGTGCATAAGTATCTTTCGTTTAACCTGTATGGTAGCAGCTTACTACGTATTATTCCACTATTAGTAGATGGCCCGCCTCATTGGAACCCCAGTTCCTATGACCAGTCAAAACACTTACGACACCTTGTTTGATAGAATTTCCGTTATAATTACTCTACATCGCTCATAATAGTCCTGTGGTTTTCCCCCTCCAAGTTTGACCCCCTTTCCACATTCGTAATTTATTCCCCGCACCCTCGATCCTGATTTTAATGTGTACCCCAGGATTTTGGGTATGCACTCCTCATGATTGTGTGTCCCTGTGGGGAGGGGAGGTTTTTTATTTATTGGTAGGGGGAGCGTGCAGTCTCGGGTGTCGGGCACTCCTCCGGCAACGTGTCGGCCCGTGAGGGCTGAGAACTATCCTCCCTCGACGAAAGTCAAACTTATAGTGATGTGATTTTCCACATCCGAGGCCCCCCTCAGTGGTGATTATACTAAACATGTTCAAACATGTTCAAACAGGAAAATGCTGGCTGGCACTGGTTCAGTACAGCGCTGTGATTTTTCACTCCCCATCCACGATAAATTTACCGTTATTCCCCGGGGGGGGCCCCATGTAATGCTTGTGGACTAAACATGTTCAAACAGGAAAATACGGGCTAGCACTGGCTCCGCTGTGATATTATACGCACCATCCGGGGGAAGATTTACTATTATTACCCGGCCTGGGTGGTAAGGCTCAAGTAACGTCAATGACAATAATTATCACGCAACATGACACGGATCTTTGTGTCACACCATTTATTTGATCAGATCATGACGTGCGCATTGTCTCCCCCTTTAACCCAGCACTTTGTATCATTAACGATGTGATTCTAATCTACGGTAAAGGACACCTACTGTAGGATTATGAAAGGAAAACACTATTACGTCTAGAGTCATGTGATATGTAATAGACATCTAACAGCAAATTGTATGTGAATATTCTAAATGGTTCCTCATACCAATTCTAAACTGTTCTTCCTACAAAAACAATTAAATCTATTCATATGACACGCCCATGATCTGATAGATACTGATCATTATTATTATTATTAGCACCGCATCTTACTACCCGTTCGGGTTATACGCACTTACGCTAATGTGCAATGGTAGGGTGATTGTGAGATGAAATGAAATGAAGGACCTACATTTTAACGTGGAATCCGAACCACGGTGGAGGCCTGGCATTCCCCACATTCACAAGATGTCTTGTCAGAGGTGAAGGAAGGGTTTGGTAATCAGATAAATCTGTGCCGGGACCGAGGATTGAACCCCGGCCGCCAGCACAGAGGTCTGACACCTTTCCCCTAGACCGCCAGGTCACCGATACTGACCACAAAGTTTGTATTTTCTAAACTGCTCTTGCTAATAGAATCATACTATAGTTCTGTTCCATGTTCTTCCTACCAAATAAATTAAATATTTAAATATGTCAAGTCATGTGATCTGCAGACAATCAATGTTGATGTCTGAGGGCCATCCGTATGAATACATGATAACTTATTTAGCATCACGTCTTTATATCCGATCGGATTATACGCTAATATGTTAAGGGTGCGGAAGTCCACATGCAATTGCGTGGAAAAACCACCCCTCAGTGCACCCGGCTGGGGTTTGAACCACGATCTCCTCATCCTCAGCAGGTGAGCCAAACACGAGGGTGACGCCTTAGACCATTCGGCCACTGAAGCGGGATGAGCCTCAACAGTGATTTAGGCGCCGCTATCCCTCCTCACCAAAGTCTACCAAGATCGGTTGATTGGTATCATCCATCAACATGCGTGGATCTAGTTGTCCGTCATACCAACATGGAGCACTGTTTGTGGTGGAGAAAGGGAAGGAACGTTCCAGCGTTTACGTGGAGTGAGGGAGAGGAAAACAATTTAGTGAGAACAAGTGACAGTGCACCTCAGCGGAGATTCGATCCCCCAACCTCCACTGCCATAACTACAGTAGCCCCATGGCTTCTTTGGTGCTGACTGACATCTTTGAAACGTTACCAGACCAAATTATGTATCCCTACGCCGGACCAAATGATCTGTAAAAACATGTGTTTAGCAGCTGTCACTTCTGACGGTCAAAAATTTAGGTATATACCTAAATGTTGACTGTCAGAAGTCAGCTGTGAACTGTCAGTCAGCACCAAAGAAGTCATGGGGCTACTGTAGATAAGTTATACACACCCTTTCTGGCTAAACGTCTATATATATTAATTATGATAGTGTGGTAGGGATGATTAAGAAAAGGTTCCAGCTGTTCATAACTGGAGGGAGAAATACCAACAGTTTACCCAGCAGGAATTTTATTCCAACCTCCCCCACCAGAATTATATGAGCTTGACATTTAGATATTGTTTCCACAGGGATTAGAACCTCGATATCTTTCGTGGTTCTTGTGCTGAGCTACTCATGACCAAACTCAACGATGATCAAAATACAATTGATCAAGTTACGGTACATTACGTCTAATTTATTAGCGAAGTTAAATTAAAATGTGTTATTAGCCAATAGGCTGCGAGAAAATATATAGGCCACGTCCGGATGAGATATTGTATAAAAACCATCGCAATTTGATTTTTTTTTATTCTACTTCTGACCTTCAATCGGTAAGAAGATAAAAAAAAAACGAATGTATGAAAGAATTGTGGACAACATTATTTATGTTTTAAATACTGACCTTTAACATTTAAATTATGAATTTAACTATGACCATTATTTATTTTTAGTCAATATTACTAAACTTTATAGAACATTTTAAATAATGATGACTCATATTAACAGCGCTTTTATTGTTATTTCTCAAATAAAAATATTAACAGTGTCTTTCTTTCATCTAAATCGTATATCCATTTTAAATAATGAAGAATAATATTAAAGGTGACTTTATTTATTATATTAGGTTTTTTCTAAACCTTATGCCCATTTTCAAATAATAATCAGGAGTAATATTAACATTGGAAGCCTTATTACCTGACTGTATGTAACACAACTGTTATGTATCTTTCGACCAAATATCTTCTAAAGTGTATGTTTTATTAGGATTTACCGAAGATTGGCCCAGGGGGGGAAGAGGGGGCTTCCATCAGAGCTATGTTGGAGAGCTTTACAGAGGAGGGAGTTTGTTTGGCCGAAATAGCTGCATTATATGGTAAATTTTGTTATTAAACTGTTTGTTCAGGCAGACAAGACATTTTTTTTACCCTCCTCAAATCGGGACCTCTCAAATATTTTGTTTTCAGTGGTGGACGGGTGAAATTAATTTAAAGGTAGTTTACAAATAGGTTGTTTTAGGGACTTGTACAAATAACCCTGGGACTAGACAAGTTAGAATGGGTGGGTGGATTGAAGAGTGTAACAAGATGAAATTCCCCCAGAGTTCTTCGATCAAACTAATGGCATGTAAACAATGTGCCATATGTTTAAGAACATCGCGAGTTCGGAGGATTAGCACATGACAACCTTCCCTACCAATATCAGTACGACCCAACCGTTGCTCAGGGGATGGAAGGTGTTTGTAACTGGAAGCCACTACAATGCCGACATCTATAGGGATTTGGAAGAGATTGCCAGTGTTCTATGTCAGTAATTTTATGGCACGCACGCTAAGCATGAAACCTGGAAGTTACAGCAGTGGAACTAATATGACTAGATTATACTTTTACTCTCTATGTGCGTTAAATAATATTTAGCACCGCGTCTTACTACCCGTTGGGGTTATACGCTTTAAGTACTAATTACTCTAATGGATTAGGAATTGGGAAGGTTGAATTAGAGGAAGTGAACCCGCATTTGCGTGGAGGGTGGAAAACCATTTAGGAAAAAACCCCCTCAGTTCACCCGACCGAGATTCGAACCTTGGTCTCCCCGTCCTCAGCAGTCGAGCTCAACACGACAAGCGCGTTAGCCAACTACGCCACCGAGGCGGGTTATGTGCGTTAAAGTTAATGAGAGAATTCAATAGTTTTGTGTCCCCCCCACCTCCCACCTCATCATTAGCGATGAGTTTCTTAATCTACTGTCATGTACGATAACAGCTATAGTGTGATTTTGGTAGGGAGAATCGTATTTATGTCAAATCATGTGATTCACAACTTTGATGTTGAATGCAAACAAACGTTTGTATTTTCTAAACTGCCAGAATCCCACAATTCATCTGGCACCTTTATAGATATTATCAATACCTATAAAATAATACAATTAATAAGGTAAAACGCTACCAATGTTAACCACAAATTTCTTTACTGTTCTTCCAACAAAAATCATCCTATAAGAGAAAGCTTAATCAATTGTGTTATAAAAAAATTATTAAAAGCGCAAATTCAATATTTTTTTTATACAAATAGCTCAACATATTCGTAATAAGCCTAGGATGGTTTACAAATAATTTATTTAAGAGTCTTTATTGTGATTAACAAGATGGAATTAAGGAAGTTTTCTTCCAAGATTGTGCGATTGTGTTATATATACTATACATACTTGTGAGAAAATATTTAGGGTAGCGCATAAATTGTTCCTAAATAAGTTAATGTAAGGCTTTCTAGTTACTGAAAACATCTTTGACAATTTGATGAATATTTATTTATGAATAAATTATTTTAAGACTTTATTATAAAAAATACATCAAGTCATGTGATATGTCGCATTTGATAGATATTTTCACTACTAATTATTATTATTTATTATTAGCACCGCGTCTTACTACCCGTTCAGGTTATACGCACTTACGCTAATGTGTAATGGTAGGGTGATTGAGAGATGAAATGAAGGACCCACAGTTTAACGAGGAATCCGAACCATGGTGGAGGCCTGGCATTCCCCACATTCACTAGATGTCTTGTCAGATGTGAAGGAAGGGTTTGGTAATCAGATAAATCTGTGCCGGGACCAAGGTTTGAACCCCGGCCGCCAGCAGAGAAGTCTGACACCTTACCCCTAGACCGCCAGGTCACCGACCACACTACTAATTGTGATCAGATGTAGTTATATGTACAGACAATGAAATCTCTCTAGAACTGCAACATTAGTGTCCGTATATTCCAACCCCTACGCTTACTAGCACTTATTAAAACATAAATGCCCTCTCAGTTGATCTCTGTGGGATAGCCAAGAGTATCTTGATAGTTTTTATCATTTAAACTACTAACATTCTCATTTAAATTTTGAACTTTCCTGTAATCATATAAAAATTAAATTTAAAGCTAAAAACTCACCAATCATTGCGACCCCCCTTAAATACACCGTTGCCCCCCAGTTTGGGAACCACTAGTCCTATAGCTTATCTCTAAAAACTTTAAAATTAAACCTGTTTAGGACAAATACGCGAATTTTTTTTAAACATAGCTCTCACAAATAAACTATATTTATTTAGTGAGGTTCAAGAAAAATTCGTTGACCCCAAATGGGTTTTAACCCACGAACATTCCAGAAGGTGACCTGGTGGTATAGGGGTAAGGTGTCAGACTTCTGTGCTGGCGGCCGGGGTTCAATCCTCGGTCCAGGCAAAGATTTATCTGATTACCAAACCCTTCCTTCACCTCTGACAAGACATCTTGTGAATGTGGGGAATGCCAGGCCTCCACCGTGGTTCAGATTCCACGTTAAACTGTAGGTCCTCCATTTCATCTCACAATCACCCTACCATTACACATTAGCGTAAGTGCGTATAACCCGAACGGGTAGTAAGACGCGGTGCTAATAATAATAATAATAATAATAATAATAATAATAATAATAACATTGCAGAAGGGACAAATCTATACTTGCATCTAAACCTAATTGTCAGTTTTATTATTAATTGGATGTTTATTTTAATGCAAACCCATGCCCATGGACCTGCCAATAAAGAAACAAACTAAAAAGGGCAAAACAAAAGGTGCAGTCTCTCACTAATTTCTAAGGATTTTGAATTATTTCCTCTCAAGAAGCAACATTATATTTTATAGAGTTCAATTGACACAAAAATTTGTATATGTTTCAACACGTACTGTATATATAAGGGCATAAATAATTTTATTCGTCACTTTACTTGGTACGAACAAATAACTAAAATTGAAATTGGCACTTTTTTTTAAAATTATAATGCCTGGAAGATAAGATAAGATAAGACTTGATACAAGATTTGACTTAACTTTTTAGAATGTTATGTCTGGAGAAAAGATATTCAGGAATGTGTCTATGCAAATTCAATCAGTTTGTAAAACACACACGTAAAATGGCATCCACAAATATAATAGGACTCCAGACATTCATTTAAGTTGGGTAGGTGAGAGCTACATATAACGTTGTTTTCTATCTATCTATCTATCTCTCTCTCTCTCTCTAAAAAAAATAGAAAATGTGGTGGTAGGTATTTTAGTAAAAGCTACATTTAAATGGGGGAGGGGGGTAAAAGCCTAATAAAACGTTAGTTAATATCTTTTTATGTATATTCAAATTTCAAAATTTTCACAAGCGCTGAGAGAATTCTAATTTACCATATTGTAAAAAGATGTTTTTTAAGAATTTACATATATTCTAATTTCAACTAACGGAGATAATAAAAAAAAAAGCTGGGAAAATATTATTTCAAACAGTAGCTACTAGGGCTTGAATGACTCGCTCATTGATTCATCAAAGATGAAAGGGGCACGTCTAACAAAAATAGAGACCTGAAATTAGTAGTAAGGATTGAGGTAGTCCAGACATTTAATAAATGGTATGATACAATAGCACACACTCTCTCATATAATGTATTATAACTTCGAAGATATTTCTCAAGGGTTTTAAGTAAACTACCATTAATTATATTTTCCTCATAAAAACAAACACATCATCTTGTTGATCACGGTAAATATTTTTTATGTATAAATTTTAAACCAAAATAGTCAAACCAATTAAAAAAAATTAAAACTTTAAAAATTAAATATCTGTTACCTACCGGTACCTTTAAATTATTAATTTGTAGAAATAAAACGTATTCTCATCTATCATGTAAAACTACTACCATATTCTAATTTTGAATCCAATTTTAAATTCATTTAAAAAAAATTCAAATTTTCCATAATTGTCGTAAGAAAATTACCCTTAAATTAATTTATTTTATGTAAACAAAGATACATAACAATTTTTAATTTAAAATAATCTTCCTATACCAATTTTGAGCCAAATCGTTTGAGCTACTTTCAAAACGAAATATTTTTTTTTTTTACAAAAATCAGTACTATTTTAACTACTAGTGTATAATTTTTATATAAAAATAAATCAATATAGTTATTTATAATGCAAATATCTCAAAAGAGTTTCATTATGAACCAAATCCCTAGAGTCACTTTTAATAAATTCAAATTTTTAAAAAAAGTCGCCAGTAAACTACTTAAGTGTAGCCAAATTCTTCCCCCTCCCTGCAAAAAAAAAGTATATTTTCATTTTCATGTCAAATACTTCCCAGATATATATTAATTTTAATTTCCAAAAATAACTCTTCAGTAAACAACCCATTATAGAATGTTTACCTAAAACCAAGTATATAGGGCTATTTGTAGAGTAAAAAACTCCCAAAACACCGATTTGGAAACAAATCGTTATGGCCATTTTTATAATATTTCCAGTTTGCTAGAAATGAGTTTGTAGTAAACAACCCTTAAATGGGTTTTTAGCCAAAAAACCAGTATACAGTGTTATTTTTCATGTCAAGCACTCCCAAGATACTCATTTGAAACTAAATCTTCAAAGCCATTTGTATAATATTTCCTATTTTTGAAAAATCATTCTTCAGTAAACTACACATATATGGGTTTTTACTCCAAATAAGATTAAATAATGTTATTTTTCGTAACACAAAATACCCATTCACACATTTTAAACAAAACAGATTTAGCGATTTAGACATTTTCAAAATATTTAAATTTTTCAAAGGTTTCTTATCAGTTAACTACCCTTAAACGAATTTTTGCCCAGAAACTAATGATACAGTGTTAATAGCCATGTTAAACAAATCATAGGTATGTATTTCAATCAAAATATTCAAAAAACGTTAATCAAAAAACTCATCAGTAAACTACTCTTAATGTGAGGACAATGGTCCAAATACAAAAAAAAGTCACAAGGTATATCCTTATATAAACTAAATGTCTAGTTGGACAAAATACATTCAACCATTTTGGATCCGTGTTCAGGGATGTACAGTAAGACAGACAGAATTTGGTAAAATCCATTTTTACTTTCTTGCTATCTTACAGATAGAGAAAGTATTGTGATCATCAAAAAAATTGAACTCGAGATATTGATGAATCTCAACTTTTCATAACCCCCCGAATCCGAATAAGTGGTTTGTGAATTTCCATCTGTGTTTGTTTATCTGTCTCTCTGTACCTCCAACTAGAGCCTAAACTATTTTCCCAATCAGGCTAAAACTTGGTATCTAGGGTGTCATAGGGTTGCCCCGAAGGATTTTTGGAATTGGAAATCTAACCCTAAAATTAAGGGTAGCCTAATGAAGGGCAAAAGGAGAAAAAGTCGATTTTCTCAAAATCGGCTCAAACGATTTTGATTAAACTTCATTTCAAAACATTTATAAATATTCCAAACAAAATGGCTACCCACAATATTTCTGCAAATGACTTTAAAGACCCCGGTCTCAGGCGTAAATTCTCACTTTTTATCATATCTCCGAAACTATTTAAGATATGAAATTACTTTTCATTGAAAATCTGTATATATATTTATAATACAAATATTTTATTCGAAACATATTTTTATAAAACCAATATCTTTCAAGCTATACAAAAATGTATATATTTTTTAACTTTTCGAACACTAAAGGTAAATTATTGTTACCGTAATAAAATCTAACATGAAGTGTTGATGGATTTTGACGTCTCATGACCCCCCGAATGATAAAAAGAGGTATTTGCAATTCCGTTTGTCCGTGTGTCTTTTTAACTCCAAAATTAGGAGTAGTTTATTAAAAAGCGAAAAGAAAAAAATTATATTTTCAAAATCGGCTATTACGATTTTGATTAAAATTCGTATCTAAACTTTGATCAATATTATAAATAAACTGGATATTTTCATGTTCCCATGAAAATTAGTTTTATGGTACTTTACAGAAGCAGAAGTTTCCGTATCTCTTCAACTATTTGAGATACTAAATAACTTATCATTGAAAAATTGTAATACTATTAAAAATAAAAAACTTAAATGAAATATATTTTTATAAAGCCAATAATTTCCGAGATATTGGCAAATATATTAATACAATTTTGTGAGCTTTATTTTACAAGAGATACTACTTAAGTTTTAACGCAATAACTCTCTAATGCCATAGAGTAAGAAATAAGCAAATTTCTCAAAAAGTATATGTTCTCTTTCTTTCTACCTCTTAGGGGAAATGTTTGTACAACACTGATCTATCTCTATCATTTTAGATTTTATAGACAATACTTATCTATTTTATTGGACAAAATTTATAAATGAGGAATTTAATAGAAATGCAATAACTGTAAGATGTGCAACCCCTAAGAATATATTGAGAATTTTAAACCTGACATTTTAATACGAAGTGTTGATCCTTTGGTACCCAATATTTACTTTCTCGCTACGTTACAGGTAGAGCAAGTATGTGATCGTCAAAAAAAAATTAAACGCGAGATTTTTATGGATGTCGACATCTAATGACTCCCCGAACCCTAAAAAGTGTTTTTTTGTAATACCGTCTGTCTCTCTGTCCATCCGTCTGTCAGTCTATACCTTGGGCTAGATCCTAAACTATTTTACAGAGTGGGCTAAAACATGGTATCTAGGATTTTCATAGTTTTTTCCCAAGAAATTTTTGGAATTGGATATCTAACACTAAAATTAAGGGTAGTTTCCTAAGAGCGGAAAGAGAAAAACTAATTTTATTAAAATCGGCTTCAATGATTTTGTTTAAATTTCATTTCTAAGCTTTGATCAATATTACAAACCAAATGGTTACTCTCAACTTTTCGTCAAAACGACTAAAGTTTCCGATCTGACACGTAAATTCTAATTTTTAATTATAGCTCCGTAAGTCCTTGAGGTATGAATATTACTTATCATTGCATACATGTGGATCTCTTTAACAATAACTATCTTTTATTTGAAATATATCTTTACGAAATTAAAAGTTTTCAAACTATTCACAAATATATTTCTTTTAATTTGCGAACACTTTAAGGTGACTAATTGGGCAAAATTAAAAAAAAAATCTAATTTTTTTATTATTGATTACGATCGTATGGAATGTCCCCTTTAAATTGGTATATAAATCATTATTATATCATAATGTGAAGTTCCCGAAAAAAAAATTCTAACCTATGTTCCAAAGAAATTTTGCCCTTATTCTGCTTTTTATATATATCTAGTATAGTATCACATTTTATATTTTCACAATAATTCTTATATGGGATTTTTATTTTATGTTGGTTAACCTGTTACATCCTATTGGCAGTTACTAGCTCTATACCAGCTTTTTTTCTTGTTATAATCTTTGATGTGGTCTGCTTTTATTATTATTATTATTATTTAAGGTTTAGTGCATTGATTGTTTTTTAATTATACATTTCATAAAGTGAATTAATGATTTACCAAAATGCAAAGAATTAAACGGATCATTAGTAAACGAAAGTTTCATGGAAATACGTTTACAACAAAATAATTAGTATGTACTCCATATGTTGAACTAGTTTCTGAATATAGGACTAGAACTAACCTTGAAGCTTCTTGTAGTCCTAGGCCAACCTCTTCTTCTTCTCAACATAAAGTAAACCCATCTTTATTATTTTATGACCAAGAAGACGATTTGGAATACAGCATCATTGATTGGAAAAGGTTAGAGGCAACATTAGACAGTGTTGCAGTATGTAAAATTGATTACTGCAATTTAAAAATAAATAATAAACAAATAGCTGGATTGGGTTGTCAGGTAATTTTGCAATGTATGTCTTGCAACCACAATGCTGTTACTAATAACTGTGAGGAGATAGAAATTACAGTATATGATTCTTAAAAAAACACTTCATGATGTAAATATTAGGCTGGTGTACTCATTCCGAGCTATCGAGAAAGGCAAAGCGGCTGGCAAGAAACTTGGGGGGATTATGAATCTTAGCCCTCCAGTAAGCCTGTATCATGGTTATGAAAAAAAAAATTAACTTCTAAATCAAAATCTGTTGCCAAACAATCTATGAATAAAGCGGTTGATGAAGCAATTTCCAAAAATAATGGGTGTAGAGATTTATCGTTCGCTATATTTGGGTCGTTGCAGAATCGTGGTCATACGATCCTCAAATGAAATAGTATTTGCCACGTCCCTGGACACAGGAAAAGTGTGGAATATAGAAATACTTTCTAGATTTTACACATGTAGCAGTAAATTAAATAACATCCATGAACAAGAATGCTCTGCAAACTTTTATGGATCAAGTGGGGCTATGGAGGTAGCCGGAGTGGTGAAAATATTTGAACGATTCCTGCCAACCCACGATGTACGGTACATTGAATATTTAGGGGATGGTGACACCAAAGCATATATGGGAGTGTGTGATAGTAAACTTTATGAAGTTGATGTAGAAATTTAAAAAAAATCTAGTGTATAGGCCATATACAGAAAAGTATGGGGACAAGATTACAAACTCTAAAATCCAAGACTAAAAAACTTCCTCATGGAACTTCGGTTGGCGGAATAAATCGACTAGCTGATGTTGCAATCCTAGAACTACAAGCCTTCTATGGATCAGCTATAAGGAGAAATACTAAATTTGTAAAAGATATAAAAGCAGGCGTATGGGCCGATTACTTCCACGTCTTGTCATCGAACAAAACGCCACAACATGCCTTGTACCAAAGTGATAAAACAACTTTGTGCAAGTTCAACCTAGCAAATCCTGAAAAAACACACGATTACAGCACACTTGAATTTACCTGATAATGTAATGATCTTCATCAAACCCATCTTTCAAGACCTTGCAAAGCCAGAATTACTGTAAAAATGTGTTCATGGCAAAACCCAGAATGTAAATGAATCCCTAAATAATGTCATTTGGACCTATGATTCAAAAAAAACTTTGTTCGACTGAATACCTTGAACTTTGGTGTTTATGAGGCAGTGACAACATTCAATGATGGCCCCATTGGTAAATGGATAATATACAAGGAAATTAGACTGAGGCCTGGAAAACACCTTATGAAAGTGATGGAGGCGCTGGATAGGAGGTGGATATCGGAAGCTGAAAAAGTTCAAAAAAAGCTGAATAAGAAGATTAGAAGACATAAACACTTGTTAAAATGAAGACTAGAAGATCATTTTGAGGAGGAAGAAGGCCCAGATACATCATATGCAGCAGGAATGTACTAAAAGTTATTAACTTATTTGCATGCAATTTTTAAATTTTTCTTCGTTTTCCAAAAATCAATTGTTTCAACTTTTTTAATTTTTCTCTGTAACTATAAGGCAGACAACCTTGAAATTTGTTATAATTGTAAACCTTATTGCCCTGTATATCTGGAACTAAATTAGTTCAAATATCTTGAAAAAATTTAAATAAAAAAAGTAAAAAATGTAAAATAAGAGATTTTTCTACGGGTTGAAAAAACTATATACATATACATATATATAAATATATATATTAAAAATGTAAATACACTAAAACGTTTAGTTTTGCTTATGTAAAAGGGTATAAGCTATTATTAGGAAGAAACCCCAAGTTTATATCTTTAACAGTTCCTGAGAGAAAAGGTACAAACGTTAACATGGTCGGGTAAAAGCCCAGGAGGTCCCCTTAAGGTAAGGTATTACGATCGTCAAAAGAGTCTAGCCCGAGATGTTGATGGATGTCGAAGTTTCATGAGCCCTCGAAACTTAAAAAGTTGTTTTTGCAACGCTGGCTGTCTGTGTGTGTCTAACCCTAAAATTAATAGCAGTTTACAAAAGGTTGGAAAAAGAAATATTCAATTTCCTCAAAAATGACTATAACGATTCTATCTCTCTAATTTTATACTCAATAGTCAATAATCACCTATTATATTGGTCCAAATTTATAAAAGAGAAATTTAATAGTAATACAATAACCATAAGATGTGCATCCCCTAGTAAAATAACGAAAATTTAAACCTGAAGTCAAAATTTTAATACGAATTGTTGACCCTTGGTGATCCAATATCGCTATTTTTTATTGATCCAAATATACAAATGAAGACGTTAATTCTTTAAAAATAAAATTATGAAATTTAATACCAGGAGTCAAAAAATGTTTTAATAATGTATAGCGCAATTTTTTCTCGAGTTTGCTAGTGTATATTATATTTTATGAGTTTTGAGTAAATACCTCCCATTTTTTAAACAATAGAGAGAGAAAAGAAAGTCCATGGGGAGTTCCGTATCATTTATTTTGAGTTCATGTTCACATAATACGTAAAGATTCATCATAATGTCAAAATATATTTTTTTCCACGATCACAATTCTTTCTCTTCGTGTGAGAAAGTAAATATAACAGTTTAGTTATTGTAATATCTACGTGAAAAATAGTATCCACAAAGACAATATACGATTTCGAACAAATCTTTAACAAACATTCAATTCGATCGTATATTAATGTTTTCAATAAATAGAATTAAATTAATAATAGATTAAAAATAAAGTATTAAGTATAGAAAATTGGATAGTTTGGCCAACAAGTAAATGAAACTTTTTAAACAAATTGAACAAAGCCTACCAACATAGGTGGGCCTCAGACTAAAGCATTAACCTTTTCTGGTCTGTTTTTCCGGTGACAGGGAGGTTGGGGTGAACGAAGCCCTAAAGAATTGATAGAAAAATGTACAAGCTTTTACTCTGGTATCTAGTTGATCTTCAAAGAAAAAATTTATCATAAGACCACGAAAATTTTAAAATAATTATAAACCCCTTAATTTAGGGATGAGAAATATATGGCATGCGTGCCACTAGATGGCACACGAACATTATTTGCGTAGTACACCCACAGGGAAAAAATTAATTAAAACCAACGTCGTTTATTGTTTTAAGTAATTAGTTCTGCAGTCGTGAAGATGTTAGGTTCAATGTTTTTATTCAAGTTATTGAAATTAATATTGTCTAAGACATTGATTATTAACCAGGGGGCCGCGAAAGGTTTTTTGAGGGGTACTGAATATATAATTTAAAATGTTATTTGCTTGTTACTGAAGTCAATTATCTTAAATGTTACGTTTTGGAAGAACGAATTCAATTACCATAAGAATTTAAGTACAGTAGACTCGATTTTCCGGGGTGATGTCGGGGAGAGGAAGCACGGATAATAGAAATCAGGGATAGTACAAATAATCCCCACCTGTTTACTAACGCCATTCAAAATTTGTTGTCCTTTGTTTCTACTTATTTATGTGAAAGGAGATTTTCCACATTAGTAAAATATAAAAACGAAGCTGTGAAATCGACTCTTACATGTGAATAGCATTATGTAATATATTAGAAACAAGAATAGACAAATTAGTGGAAAGTGTTCAACAGCAAAGGTCCCATTAAATATATTTAGTTAAGTTAATTGCTGGTATTTTATTTGTTTGTTATTATAATCAGTAAATAAATCCATTAATTTATAATAAATCTTAATGATTAATATGTTAGTAAATAATAGGGGGCCGTGAAAATATTTTATGATATGTAGTGGGCCATGAGTAATAAGAGGTTAAGAACCACTGGTCTAAGACATTCACTTTGACAATTTGGTCAATCTCCCTTGTTTAAGGTGTTATTAAAATATCTACAATTTGATTTGAGTTATTAATTACAATTTCATCATAGGCCTAGTCAACAAGTCTTGATTTTTAAATAAAAAAAATTAATTAGAGGTGACACACTAGAATAGTTTAAAATTCAAATAATCCTTATATCGCACGATGGTCGGAAAAGTTTTGCCATCTTTACCCAAATCATTATTGAAGCTGTTAAATTCCTTTAATTTTTCTTTGACAGTAGATACATACGCTTATCACGCTTATAATAATATTTGTGGCCAATCAAATACTCTTGATAAAAATCTTTTCCTATAAAATATTTGTATTTCTCCTGGAAGGAAATAATAATTGTTTGTGAATTTATCTAATCTACTTTGGGTCGATTTGGAGGACAGTTTTAAATAAAATAAGATTTATTTAGTATGTAATAAATGTTAACCAATTTTTAAGCCTGTCTTTGACAGGCCGATTCAACGTAAACTGAATATGCAATATCAGTAGCCGGTAAAAAAAATCCTAACCACTGATACCTTATTCATCGCTCTAGGCTTTGTCTTAGTTGAGAAAAAGGGATGTCGACAACATAAATAATATATAGGATTAATGTATATACAGGTGCGTAAAAAACAGTGAGCTATCTTAAACCGTACACCGTTATCGATCACGGCGTCCTAAATCGCTAATATTTGTTCCAATGCGTAGTGCAGTTCAAAGTATTGCTGTCCGTCCATATAGCGTAACCTTGGCAGTCAGCATGGAGCGTGGTCGAATGAACATCGTGCGTTTTCTGTTGAAACATTTTTAAAGTGTGCTGATAGTTTTGTGACAACTTAGCGTATTTTTCCTGCGACACTTTAATATCGGCAGGAATGGACAGGTGCCAACGTGGAATACGATAACGAGATGGGTCAAGGACTTCAGAACAACAGAATCTTCATCAGCCAAAAAGTCACCTGGTAGGCGACGTAAGGTTCTCATCCCGGACAATATTGCAAAAGTAAGAGCTGCTTTAGAGCGCAGTCCATATTGCTCTGTTCGTCAACATTCGCAAGCCTTCAGCATATCGGACAGAAGTTTACGATGTATGTTGCATCTGGATATTAAGTTCCACCCCTACAAGGTGCAAGTGGTTCATGGCTTACTGCCCAGAGTTTCAGATTCAGGTCGAACTTTTGTATGCAGATTCTGGAGATGATACACACACAACCCAATTTTCTCAACGCTCTGATGATCACGGATGAGGCACACTTCCATTTAAGTGGCTATGTCAACAAACAAAACTTCAGGTACTGGGCACCTACAAGTCTTTATTACCTTCACGAACGACCATTTCAAAGCCCAAAACCTAATGTGTAGTGTGGAGTTTCTTCTCTGGATATTACTGGTCCACATTTTTTTTTAGAATGATGCAGGTGGAAATGTCACAGTAACAGCAAAGCGATATGAGGGTATGCTGGGACTGTCACAGTCACATAAGAGCAATATGAGGCTATTTCACGAAAGTTCATAACAATGTAATTGCGTTGAAAGAATATAAACATGGATTCGTCGTGATTTCAACAGGATGGCGCAACTGCTCACAAAGTAAAAGAGTCCATGACGACTTTACGAAGAATGTTTCCACACCATCTTGTTTCCCGGTTTGGTGATGTAAACTGGCTAACCCATTCACCCGATTTATCCGCCGGTGATGTTTTTCTGTGAGGATTTCTGAAATCCAAAGTCTAATTAAACAGGCCAGCAAACAATCAGGAATTGAAAAACAATATCCACACCAAAATTGAGGCAATAACATAATACGCCCACGTAAAGTTGTGGCAAATGTGTGTTCTTAGCAAAGATTGCATTGCCAACAAGTGTGGTCAACTGAAGGACGTAATTTATTATTATTATTATTATTATTATTATTAGCACCGCGTCTTACTACCCGTTCGGGTTATACGCACTTACGCTAATGTTTAATGGTAGGGTGATTGTGAGATTAAATTGAGGACCTACAGTTTAACGTGGAATCCGAACCACGGTGGAGGCCTGGCATTCCCCACATTCACAAGACGTCTTGTCAGAGGTGAAGGAAGGGTTTGGTAATCAGATAAACCTGTGCCGGGACCGAGGAGACGTAATGTACAAAAAGTGACTCGTATAAGGAATGGTGTCATGTGTTATTTGCAACCTTTGGTCATAACATTCAGTAAAAATGAATAATTCTGAAATACAACTTTTAAAATGGGTCAGTATTTCTGCCGCAACCTGTATGTAGATAAGTTCCTTTCATACGTGCCTAGATTACGAATGGCCTTATGATCCTTCACAAATATCAATGGCAAATAACGACTAGGCTATTTAGTCCTTATATGCTTATTTAAAATAAAAAACAATAGAGATGATAAATATTTATAGGAAGCTGAATATTAGAATATAATCTGTAGTAAAAATACAAAGTGTTCCAGTTTATATTTTCGTTTAAACGAATTAATAATAATGCCTTTCTGTGGATTTTTTTTACTTAAACATCATGAAAATATTTTTTTCTCAATTTATTTTCGCTGAAACATTATGTTAATTTTTAGTTTTACAAATTTTTGTTTTAGTTTGAAGTTCAGGCAAATGCTCCGTTTTTACTTTCTCGCTATCTTACAAGTAGAGAAAGTCTTGTGATCGTCAAAACAATCGAACTTGAGAGTTTGATGAAAGTCGACATTTCATGACCCCCCTGAATCAAAATAATGGTACGAAACCCCGCACTGACTTTCTCACTCTATTGTTTTAAAATGGAAATATTTACTCAAAACTCGTAATATATGTGAAACTAAATAATATACATTGACAAACCCACACACAAATTACACTCAACTAAAGTAAAACTTTTGTTTACTCCCAGTGTTAGATTTCATAATTTTATTTTTAAGAATTAAAGTCTTCATTTGTATATTTGGACGAATAAAAAAGATCTATATTGGGTCTACAAGGGTCAAAACTTAGTATTAAAATTTCGAATTCCGGTTAAAAAAATTCAGTTTATTAGAGGCTGTACATCTAATTGTTATCGAATTGGCATTAAATTCTTCATTTATAACTCTTTACCAATATACATATAAATATTGATTCTAAAATGGTATCGATAGATAATTACTGTACAAACATTTCCCCTAAGAGGTTAAAGGAAAAAGAACATCAACTTTTTGAGACACTTATCTACTTTACTTACTCTATGGCATTGGAGAATTATTACTTTAAAAATTAGGTAGTATCTCTGTACAACCAAGCTCACAATATTGTATTGAAATATTTGCCAATATCTAAGAAACTATTGGTTTTATAAAAATATATTTCAAATAAAAGCGTTTTTTTTGTTTATTAGTACTACATTTTTACAATGATAAGTTATTTAGTATCGCAAATATATGCGGAGAAATGGAGATTTCTGCTTCTGTAAGGTACCCTAAAAGTCATTTTCACGGGAAAACGAAAATAACCATTTTGTTTATAAGCTTAATCAACACCTAGATAAGAATTTTAATCAAAATCGTTAGAACCTATTTTGGAAAATGGCATTTTTCTCTTTTCGCCCTTTACTAAACTACTATTAATTACCCGCCTCGGTGGCGTAGTTGGCTAACGCGCTTGTCGAGTTGAAGCTCGACTGCTGAGGACGGGGAGATCGAGGTTCGAATCTCGGTCGGGCAAACTGGGGGTGGTTTTTCCTAAATGGTTTTCCACTCTTCCTCCAAGCAAATACGGGTTCACTTCCTCTAATTCAACCTTCCCAAGTCCTAATCCATTAGAGTAATTAGTACTTAAAGCGTATATCCCGAACGGGTAGTAAGACGCGGTGCTAAATATTATTATTACTATTAATTTTAGACACATAGATAGACGGCATTGCAAAGACCACTTTCTAGGGCTCGGGGGGTCATAAAACGTTGATGTCTATCAACATCTTGGGTTAAGGTTTTTTTTTAGTGGTAGAAATAGTTGACCTTTAGTAATTGAAAAATTAAAAAATATATTTATATATACACGTCCAGCTTTAAATTATTGGTTTTATAAAAATATGTTTCAAATAATACTAGTGGGTCGTTGCAACGATGATTGCAGATTATTGCACTAAAATATATTTAAAACTTTTTATTGGGAAAGGATCTATAAATCCTGACTAGCCCTCACTCAATTTTTAGTTCGAAGTTTACTCGTCACTGGATATCAAGTATCAACTTTACTTATATATTTAGTTTTCGGTGTGTAACTTGAATTAAAACGTATATTTTCCCCCTTCACGCCTCGATGAGAACTTTAAAACGACCCCTCTCCCAGATCTCTATCTATTCGTTGCAACAAACCACTCAAGTAACGATTGAGCTGATATTATTTTTAAATAAAAACAAATATTGTATTTACCAGTATAAAGCTATACACAAATCATGGTTTGTATGGTGATGTAAATAAAGAATGATTGTACAGATGAACCACTGCCCACACAGAAGGAAAAGATTAAAAATTCGAGAAGAAAATTTGGATTTTAGTTTTATTCCACTCACTATCTTTACCGGCATCCTGATTTTCTAAAATTTAAAATAAGTGTTCATTAGTCAAGATCTGATCAGTCATTTCATCGAATTTCTATTACTAAAAATGGGCTTATCAATTAATATAATTATATTAATATATATGATAGAGAGAGTTATAAAATTTGACGGTGAGAATGAGAGTATAAGTGTTTGAGTGTGTGAGTGTGTAAGTGTGAAAATGAGAATGTATGATAAAGTGAGAGTAAGAGACTAAGAATGGGCAAATGAGAGAGATCGAGTGAGAGTGAGCGAGTTATAGTGAGATTATGTGTATGTGTCAGAGAGAGAGAGAGAAATACTGGGAAAAAAGAAAAAGAGTGTGTGTAGGAGGAGAGAGCTTGTGTGTGATAGAAAGAGTGTGTGAGAAAAAGTAGTGTGTAAGAGAGAGAGAGAGAGAAAGAGAATATGTAAGGGAGAATGCGTGATACAGTCTGTATAAAGTGTTTGTGTGTGTGTGTGTGTCTGAGAGAGAAAGAGTGTGTGTCAAATTTTGGGACAGATATTGTGTGAAAAAGAGATAAATGTTAGGGCATGGGAGAGTGTGTTTGAGAGAGAATGTGAGTTTGCAGTACAGAGTGAGATAAAGAGATTGAGATTGACATAGATATTTTGAGACAGAAATATAGTTTGTGAGAAAACGTTTAAGAATAGAACGTTCGAGAAAGAAAGCGTTTGATAGAAAGCTTAAGAGAGGGTATAATAAAGATATTGTAAAAGAAATTGTGTGATAAATAGTGTATGTGAGGGTAGAGAGTGTGTGTGAGAGAAAGATAAAGTGTGAAAGAAAGAATGAGAAACGATTATATAAGAGAAAGTGTTATATATATATATATAGAGAGAGAGAGAGAGAAAGAGAGGAGAGAGGGTTTGAGAGAGTGTGTGAGAGCGTGAGAGAGTTTGCTAAAGAGAAAGAGAACGCGAAAATATAGATGTGGTACTCAAACATTACGGTGCTTTGATATATCATTAGGTGACCTGGTGGTCTAGGGGTAAGGTGTCAGACTTCTGTGCTGGCGGCCGGGGTTCAATCCTCGGTCCCGGCACAGATTTATCTGATTACCAAACCCTTCCTTCACCTCTGACAAGACATCTTGTGAATGTGGGGAATGCCAGGCCTCCACCGTGGTTTGGATTCCACGTTAAACTGTAGGTCCTTCATTTCATCTCACAATCACCCTACCACTACACATTAGCGTAAGTGCGTATAACCCGAACGGGTAGTAAGACGCGATGCTAATAATAATAATAATAATAATATATCATTCCCTCAAAATTAAGTATCAACAAAAAAACATTACTTTTAAATATCATATCCTCATCACTAAGCGGTAAAATAAAAACGTAGCTTTAAAACATTTGTATCGTGTTACTATAAGCTAAAATGATCATCAAAACTCATTATTTGAAGAAGAAGAAAAATAACACCAAAACGCACACTTAGATAGTTAAAGTGTTTTTTTTAAACATTATTCAAGATCATTTCATCGTTTTTGAGCTTATAATACATACCAAAGCATATTTAGTAAACATTTAATCATGCGCGAAACACAACGTAGACAATATTTTCACAATCTTAACAACTTAACCCTTTAATTTTAAAATTATGCTCAATATTATTCATATAGATGCGAATTAACGATAACAACATTCCAATAAGTGTTTCTCAAGTTTAGATATGTTATGACCAGCATACGAAGAGAAATATTCATCCAAAGAGAAAATTATGATGTGTTCGGACCAACAAATAAAGAATGAGTTGTTTTTTTAGCCAAAGAGAATTTTAATTATAAATTTACTGCCAAGCATAAATGAATGGTTGCCACAGTGCTTAAACAAAGAATGAAAAACTGAAAATTCTATTTGAAAATTGAGTTTTCCTGGAACACTACTATTTTTCCCGACATGTTGGACTCGTAATCGTTAAAATTAGTGTTCGTTTGTCAAAATCTGTTCAGTCATTTCCCCGTAATTTCTATTATAAGAAACAGACTTATTAAATTATATATCAGGTTATATGTATTTTAAATTGACCTACATATTTTCAATGATTAGTAACTTCATATCTCAAATAGTTTCGGCGATGTGACAAAAAAAAAGAAGATAATTTACGCATCTAACCGGAACCCATAAAGTCATTTTTTCGGGAAAATGAGGGCAGTCATTTTGTTTAATATATTATTGATCATCGCTTATAAATGAAATTTAATCAAAATCTTAAGAGTGATTTGAGAAACACGATTTTTTTTCCCCCTTCAGTAAATTACCAATAATTTTAGGATTAGATATTATATCCAATTCCAAAACCCCTTGGGGTAACCCTATGAAATACATAGATATAAAGTTTCAGCCCAATCGGTAAAATAGTTTATGCTCTAGTCCAAGGTAAAGACAGACAGAAATTTAAATCGGAATCGGGGGGGAGGGGGAGGTCATTAAACGTTGACATTCATCAAAATCTCGAGTTCGATTTTTTTGACGATCACAATACTTTCTATACATGTAAGATAGCGATAAAGTAAAAAGTTGTTTTTGAATTTCTGTCTGTCTGTACCTCGGACTGGAGCCTAAACTATTTAGCCGATTTAGCTAAAACTTGAATCCTGGAGTTTTTATAGGGTTACCCCTAGAGGTTTTTGGAATTGAATATCTAACCCTAAAATTAAGGGTAGTTTACTGAAGGGTAAAAAGGAGAAAAAAACATCCAACCCTATTATTAATGATAGTTTACTGAAGGTAAAAAAGAGAAAAATCAATTTTCTCAAAATTGGTTCTAATGATTTTGATTAAATTTCATTTCAAAACATTTATAAATATTCCTTACAAAATAGCTACTTTCAATATTTCGCCAAAATTACTCCTTTATTTGAAACATATTTTTATAAAACCAATAGTTTCCGAGATATTGGCAAATATATTAATACAATGTTGTGAGCTTTAAATGTAAATAGATACTAGTTAAATTATAACTCAATAATTCTTTAATGCCATAGAGTAAGGAATAAATAACTCTCTCAAAAAGTGTATGTTGTCCTTCTTCCAAACTCTTAGGGGAAATGTTTGTACAGCAATAATCTATCTCTATCATTTTTTATTTATTAGTCAATATTTACCTATTTAATTGAAAAAAAAACTATAAATGAATTTAATCGCAATGCAATAACCATAATATGTGCAGCTCCTAATATAATGTCGAAAATTTTAAATAGGAAGTTGACATTGTAATACGAAGTTTTGGCCCTTGGGAACCCAATATCAATATTTTTAATTTCTCGCTACCTTACAGGTAGAAAAAGTATTGTGATCGTCAAAAAAATCGAGCTCGTGATTTTAATGAATCTCGATGTTTCGTGATCCTCCAAATCCGAAAAAGTGGGTTTCACAATGCCGTCTGTCTATCTGTCCATCTGTCTGTTCTTCGAGATAGTGCCTAAATTAGTTTACCGATTGGGGCAAAACTTTGTATCTAGGCTTTTCATACGGCTACCCCGAGGAACTTTTGGAAATGAAAATATCCAACCCAAAATTTAAGGGTAATTTTCTTTAGGGTGGAAAAAGAAAATATCGATTTTATTAAAATCAGGTTTAACGATTTTGATTAAATTTCATTTTTAAGCTTTGATCAATATTACAAACCAAATGGCTACTCCCAATTTATCGTCAAAATGGCTTTAAGGGTTCCGGTCTGATGCATCATTCTAATTTTTCATTTTATCTCCGTAAGTCTTTGAGATATGACATAATTATTATCGCATACATGTAGATATATTTATAATTAACATCTTTTATTTGAAATGTATTTTTATAAAACCAAAAATCCCGAACGGGTAGTAAGACGCGGTGCTAATAATAATAATATAAAACCAAAAGTTTTCAAGCTATACACAAATATGAATATTTTTTTAAGGTAAAGAGTAATACGACCGTCAAAAAAAAATGTAGCCTGAAATGTTGATGGATGTCGACCTTTCATGACCCCCGAATACTAAAAAGCTTTTTTTTGCAAAGCCGTCTGTGTGTGTGTGTGTGTGTGTGTCTAACCCTAAAATTAAGAGCAGTTTACTAAAGGCTGAACAGAGAAAGATTCCATTTTCTCAAAATAAGCTATAACGATTTGATTAAAATTCATATTTACGCGTTGATTACGATTATAATCAAAATGGATTTTTTCATTTTCCCATGAAAATAGTTTTTATGGTTCTTTACAAAAGTAAACATTTCTATATCTTCGCAACTATTTGAGATACTAAATAACTTATCATTGTAAAATTTTAATACTAATAAAAATAAAATCTTTTATCCTATATATTATTTATATTTATGTTGTCAAATTTTTTTAACTAATACAAAGCCTATAGCGACTAATAAGATATCAGTGGATAGGATTTTTTTTACCGATTTCTGAAATAGCGTACTCAGTTTACGTTAAAACACATTGTTTGTTTAAACCATGCGGGACACATAATATAATTTACACATTTTTGCGGGCCAAAATAACGTTCACCTGTTCTTCAAGCAGCATTATTTCTGCCCTGAATGCCTTGACATGCGCAAATAGATCATAAATAAAATTTGTTTCAACATGCACATTTTGATTCAAGTCATATTATGGCCATTCATGTCTGTAAAAAATGCCACTTTCCAAGGCCAGTCAGTGTTTGATGAAAGTGATTGGCGTTGATTCTTCTCTGTGAGATATGAATCAATTTATATGTAATAAATTATATTTATAATAATTATTAGTAAATATATTTATATATATTTAAATTAGGTAACATCTTTTGGGACTTTACTTTTATAACCCTCTGCCGGAAGACTTGGAATTACCTAAAAATCGTCAGAGTCAAAACGTTCTGTTTTAGATATAAGGAAAGGTGCCTGCGACTCAAAATGAGGGTTTGCAATTTTTAGATTATTATTACTATTAGCACCGCGTCTTACTACCCGTTCGGGTTATACGCACTTACGCTAATGTGTAATGGTAGCGTGATTGTGAGATGAAATGAAGGACCTACAGTTTAACGTGGAATCCGAACCACGGTGGAGGCCTGGCATTCCTCACATTCACAAGATGTCTTGTCAGAGGTGAAGGAAGGGTTTGGTAATCAGATAAATCTGTTCCGGGACCGAGGATTGAACCCCGGACCCCCAGCACAGAAGTCTGACACCCTACCCCTAGACCACCAGGTCACCTATTGCAATTCTTAGAGCACTTTGGCCTGGTGTCATGGGGGGAAGCACACGCGCGGACAGAAACAGGACTTGTGAAATAAACTGCATGGTTAAGAAATAACCAAGAAAAACAATTAGTTTGTTTTTTGATGAAATCTTGGAATGGGCCGGATATAATCTTGTGGCGGGCTGGATGTGACCCGCGAGCCGTAGTTTGGAGACACCGGGTTTAAAAGCTAAACTTGAGAATAATACTCTAATGAAGGGTATAACTCGAAATTTGCTATTAGTTATGAAATTTATTAAAAACAAATAATAAGAACATCAATAAATAGTTATTATTAAGAGGGAAATAAGTATAAACACTGTAACAATTATTATATAAATAGTTTTTTAGCTATTCAATCGATTAGACAAAATATATGGAATTATTCAGATTTCGAACAATCAAACTTTAACTCCAATCTATAGTATAGCTAGTTATTTCTCATTATAAATCTAAATTCTACCACTAAGCCATATTAGCACGTTGTGTGTGGTACTATTCGAAGATTTTGTTTTAAAGCACGTTATTTAAAAATAAATTATTTGAAAGATCTTTATCTATTACTCATTGTAATGGTAATAATAAAAATGATAAAATAAATTTAAACCTAAATAATGTTTGTGCAACAAGATGAGGGGCACGCAACTTAAGTTTGGGTGGTTTCATTGATGCCCATTTTCACAATGTTAATACATGATGTGATTGTCTTAAGTATTTATAATAATTACTGCATATTAATCATTTAATAATATTGCCAATGACAATTTTTTTTAATGAAATATGGTTAGTGAGATAGTATTACGTGGCAATAAAATTAGTAGTGACTTAACATTGATTTTATTGGTTTAATTTTTGAAGGGAAGAGCGCACCCCCCATAAGCCCGTCCTGGATCCACCCCTGGTACAAAATGATCTATCTCTCTCATTTTAGAGTCAATAGTCAATAATTACCTATTTTCCTCTAATATAAGGCCAAAATTTTAACCGGGAGTCTAAATTTTAATATGAAGTGTTGACCCTTGGGAACCCAATATCGATATATTTTATTGGTCCAAATATACAAATGAAGACGTTAATTTTTAAAAATAAAATTATAAAACTTAAAACCATGAGTGTTTTATGTGTGTATAGCGCAATTTGTTCTTGGGTTCACTAGTGTATATTATATTACGAATTTTGAGTAAGTATCTCCATTTTTAAACAATAGAGCGAGAAAGTCCGTACGGAGCTCTGTATGTTTGACTTCGATGGATCATTATGTAAAAGTTAAATTTTCAAGCGATTTACTATTGCTAATCTAATATAATATAATATAATATAATATAATATAATAATTTCTTTAAGACATTATGCAAAAGGTTAGTCTTATAGTTTTTTTTATTATTGTTAGATTATTAGGTAAAAATCTCCGTTTTCAGGTTTTATATTTTCATTAACATGATGTTAATACTTCATTTTATAGCGTTTTAATTTTGCTAAAATACTAAGTAAATGCTCCGTTTTCAATATTTAAACGTTTTTTTAAAAATATGAAATAGATTTTTTTTGGGGGGGGTGGAATAATGGTGGTTTGTATAAAAATGAATGAAATAATCTATTTATTTTAAAAAAGAAGATAATTATTCCTTTAATGTATGAAGAATTTCAGTAACCAAAACACTAATGTGCAATGAGGTTAATATGTAGGCCTATTATAATCTAACGCTTGCAAATGTAAGAAATAATATTACTTGAATAATTATGTATCCCAAAAGGCAGGTGTGTGTGTGTGTGTTGTGTGCGACCTTTATAATCTGTATTCCTTGTTAAAAGCTTTGTGGGACCGCTGTGTTTGAGGCAAAGTATAATTAGTGTCGTGATAGGTCTTTTGAAGTATCTCGCCAGAAGGATGTTCACTGCATCCAGGAAAGGAGAATTATCAGTTTATCTTAGAGTGCGCGCGTGTGTGTCATGTGTATGTGCCAATTCCCTATGACCGTGATAAAAGAGTGTTTGGGGTTGGCGTGGTGTTACTCAAGACGAAATAATCCCGACACGATATATTTATTGAAGATTACTTCATTCTGACACGAATGTTTACAATGATCATAAATGTCAAGAACAGGCTGTAACTACAATCACGAATTTTGGTAGATGACAAGATGGTGTTATTTCAAAGTCATAATACTGTAAATCTAGTTTAGATTTGTAAAAGGTAAGGACGGAATATATTACCTTAAGGTTGCCGCCTTGATAGAAATTACGGCGCAGACTTTCAGCTCTAACGCGATATTTATTTCTACGATGAGTTATTTTTAAAATATGGTTCACGCTAAGATAAAGTCAAACAAATTCCAACAGCAATTTTTTTCCTTAAGGCTATTCAATAAGAGAGTCTCTCTGAGAATGACTGAGACCTTGTGAGGCTATAAAGTTTAGGTAGTGAGTTAAGGTATCAAGAGGGGGAGTGACGGTGGTCAGCCAACACAGACCAAGATATTAATAATAATAATAATAATAATAATAATAATAATATTTAGCACCGCGTATTACTACCCGCTCGGGTTATACGCTTTAAGTACGAGTTACTATAATGGATTAGGAATTGGGAAGGGTGAATTAGAGGAAGTGAGCCCGCATTTGCATGGAGGGAGAGCGGTAAACCATTAAGGAAAAATACCTCAGTTCACCCGACCGAGATTCGAACCTCGATCTCCCCGTCCTCAGCAGTCGAGCTCAACACGACTAGTGCGTTAGCCAACTACGTCACCGAGGCGGGTCCTAGATATTACAATGTTCTATTATTAACTTGTTCCTACACGTTTCGGTGACAGCATGGTCTAGGGCGCTACTCTATAAGTATTATAGGCCATTGAAGACGGGGTGACTGACGTTTGAATCTTGGTCGTACTACAATTGTTTTTTCACTTCTCTCCACGCAAATGCGGGTACACTTCTTCTAACTATAACCTTCATAATACCTAAAACAATTAGTGTAATTAGTATATAAGTGTATAAACCAAACAGATAGTAAGACCCGTTGTTAAAAAAAAAGTTCCTCTGTAATTTTTGCCCTTCAGTGTTCGACTTGATCTGACAAGGTTCCGGGGAGTTGGGAGTTGGGACTCCAGAACTTAAAAATAAATAGGCCTTCATATTTTAAAATAATCCATAAATGAAGCTTGTTGAAACTTATCTTTTGTATTGAAAACAAGATTTATGAACTATTTGCTTGGACTAAAATATATTTAATAACTAATCACTTTAATTAAAATAGTGAAGTGGAACATATTTAAAGGTGGTTTATTTGTAGTTGAACCAAGCCAAATTTTAGTTTTTATTGCAATGTTTAATACCCAAACTGGTGATCCCGTGGATAAAGATATGTCTCTCTTATATGGCTTAAGCTCTACAGCCTACAGTCCCGGCTGTATGTACTAAAGTGACGTTCCTATTTATGAATAAATACTAATCACTAGTAACCTAGGCCCAGGAACATCCAAAATTAGCAATTTATGAACCACTGTTAGCTTGTCCCTTGGAACATATAATATTAGCAAATTATGAACCACTGGTAACCTAGGCCCAGGAAAATCCAAAACTAGCAATTTATGAACCACTGTTAGCTTGTCCCCTGGAACATATAATACTGTATTAGCAAATTATGAACCACTAGTATCTTGGCCCCTAAAACAACCAACATTAGCAAATTATGAACCACTAGTATCTTGGCCCCTGAAACATCCAACATTAGCAAATTATGAACCACTAGTATCTTGACCCCTGGAACATCCAACATTAGCAAATTATGAACCATTAGTATCTTGGCCCCTAAATTATCCAACATTATTAAATTATGAACCACTGTAGCTTGTCTCCTGAACATACAACATTTGTTAGCAAATTATTATATCACACAGTGTATAAACAGAGTGGTCATCAAAAAAAAAATCGAGGACCTCGGTCCGACTAAGGGTTGTACCTACGATGATATTTACTATTACAGTATATGTTAGAGTTTGTCCTATTAATAAGTATCTAAACATTTAGACGATAGAGATTTAGGTTTTTATAGGTTGAGTTAGATTGAAAAAAATGTGATTATATCATATGTGTGTTAATAAAAGCCGCGTTTATACCAAACTAAAAAAAAATTGCACTCAAATCAGAAATGGGTTCGATTATCATGCCCAAGTTTACATTTTTCACCAAATCTTTGTTTATCTTAAACAATTGATTTATGCCCCTTATACACGGGTGATGTTTTAGTACAAAGTTCATTAAAGTGGGGATCAAGGAAACGCTAGAAAAGGCCAGTGATTTCGCAGTTTTTTTTAATAAAAAATTATTTTTTTGGCCCAAATACATTAAATATTGCTTCAATACAAACATAGATTTTAATTATCTTCAAATGGTGATCTCATATGTTTTAATATCTGTCAAGGGTATCCTGGAATTGAATGACAACTTTTTCTCTAGATTTAAAAAGTTTCTCTTCCGAGGACGGGGAGATCGAGGTTCGAATCTGGGTCTGGTGAACTGGGGGTGGTTTTCCCTAAATGGTTTTCCACTCTCCCTCCCCGCAAATGCGGGTTCACTTCCTCTAATTCAACCTTCCCATATTCCTAATCCATTAGAGTAATTAGTACTTAAAGCGTATAACCCGAACGGGTAGTAAGACGCGGTGCTAAATATTATTATTAAAAAGTTTATCATCTAATACCGCTATGCTCATGAAATATATTCAAGAAATGTTGATATCACCATGTAAAGAAAATTAAACTCTGTTTACATCGGGACACTATTTTATTTACTTGGGCCAAAAAAACGCGTTTCTATTTTTTGTTTCAAACAAGTGCAAAAACACCTTTTCTCACGTCCCAATCATACCCCACCTTAAAAGTCAACTATTACCTGGAGAATGAACTCAAACTATTGGGGAAACTGTCAGTCAGCAAAACAAGAAGTAATAATGAGAATGTATGCGTAGTCAGTGGCGTAACAAGGGAATTTTGTGCCTTGGGCGGGTATAGATTTTGGCACCCCGTATCTGGTGTAGGAATCAAACTATTATAAGAAAATTCTTATAAGATACTTAATAAGAGCGTAAATAAAAATAAGGTTGCATAATCAATCCTGTACGCAGCAATGTAGTGAATTTAAACCTAATAAAAGGCAGTTAAGGCAGTGAACATCTAGCCTAACAGGAAGCAGTTAAAGCAGTGAAATTCTAATCTATCAAAAGGCAGCTAAAGTATTGAACTCCTAACCTAACAAAAGATGGCTAAAGCAGTGAACTCATAATATAACGAGTGGTAGTTGAAGCAGTGGACAAATAAATAACCTAACGAGTGGTATCTGAAGCAGTGGACAAATAAATAACCTAACGAGTGGTATCTGAAGCAGTGGACAAATAAATAACCTAACGAGTGGTATCTGAAGCAGTGGACAAATAAATAACCTAACGAGTGGTATCTGAAGCAGTGGACAAATAAATAACCTAACGAGTGGTAGTTGAAGCAGTTGACAAATAAATAACCTAACGAGTGGTAGTTGAAGCAGTTGACAAATAAATAACCTAACGAGTGGTAGTTGAAGCAGTTGACTCATAACCTAACAAAATGCAGCTGAGCTCCTAACATAAGCTACGCCTTTTGAACAGCTTTGAAATTTCGAATTGACGTCTGCCGATACTGGAGGGCGTAATTTTAGCGCACCTTTCAAATATGTACCTTATTTATATTTTAATGATTTAAAATGAATACCTTACAATCATTATATAATAATTAGTAACATTATGATTTCCATAGTTTTTAAATGATAATTATTTAGACCAATATAATTTTTTTATTATTATTATGATCAATTTTTTTCAACTTAAGGTAACTGGTGGTGACTCTCCTTAACCTTTAACGCCACTGGGCGTAGTTAGTTAAAAGAGCAAATCACAGTTTACACTGATGTTCAAGTACAATCGATGATTAAAAGATGTACAAGAGTTTTTAAAAACAATTTGAACATTGATTTATTTATATTTAAAACAAAAGTAAACAAAATATATTTGTTATTAAAAAGGTTTAGTAAAAGGGTTTTCAACTAAACAAAATTTTAGATATACGTGAATTAATAATATAGAATATATGAAACGTTATCTTAAAATATATATTGAAATTTTGATGTATACGTACACTAGCCATTTTCTGAAAGGAATTTTATTTTTTGATAGTAACAATAACTTTTCCCAAAACAAGGATAAAAACAATTAACTTGATAATGTACGTCATTTTGTTTTTCATAGAAGCTACCTTATTTCGTCTTAATTGCCATCATTGTTTGATCACAAGTTTATATAATGAGCTAAGTACTAAAATATCTCATCGTATGAGGCATTATATTGTATCCATACCTCAGTTAAATTTGTTCTAAATTTAAAAAAAACAATATTAGCTTTGAAGCTTGAATTTAGTAGCCCCATGGCTTCTTTGGTGCTGACTGACAGCTCACAGCTCACTTCTGACAGTCAAAACTTAGGTATATACCCAAATTTTGACTGTCAAAAGTGACAGCTGCTAAACACACGTTTTTGAAGATCACCTGGTTCGGCGTAGGGATACGTAATTCGGTCTGGTGACTTTTTAAAGCTGTCAGTCAGCACCAAAGAAGCCATGGTGCTACTGTACGTGCGTTAATGACAAGCCCCCCGTTGTGCAACTGAACTATCGAATTCTACTAACACTAAATTATGTAGGTGCAGTTACCATTTCTCACTTCTGTCCTTTTAGTTCAGGTTAATAATCAGAGGTGACCTGGCGGTCTAGGGGTGAGGTGTCAGACTTCTATGCTGGCGGCCGGGGTTCAATCCTCAGTCCCGGCAAAGATTTATCTGATTACCAAACTCTTCCTTCCCCTCCGACAAGACATCTTGTGAATGTGGGGAATGACAGGCCTCCACCGTGGTTCGGATTCCACGATAAACTGTAGGTCCTCCATTTCATCTTAAGTGCGTATAACCCGAACGGGTAGTAAGACGCGGTGCTAATAATAATAATAATAATAATAATAATAATAATAATAATAATAATCAGATTTAGTTAAGTTGAATAAACTATCTTAAGTGTCTAATATCGAGATAATGGCGAAATAAAGGGGGACTAGCAATAGTAATTGAGGTGTTAGGTAAATAAGTGATCACACACCATTGATGTTGAGAATATCTAATAATGTGTTGTGTTCTTTTTTTTTTATCAACACATATTACTACCTATTTAGATTATGCGCATATTGTAATGACCCTGTTCTTGGCCCCTATCATTTATTTGATAGTCATGGATGAAGTGTATCTTATTTTTGATAATCTTTTATAACTAAAGAACCGTATGTTAATTTCCTTTCATGCTTCGTCCATGAATGAATAGGCAAATTTGGAGGATATTATTTTCATACAAGATTCTTATTTCAAGTTATATCTTTATTAGGGATGGGCCAATGTCGATAACCAATCCGATTTATCAGCCGATATTGTCACAAGCAGAGGAAAATCGGTTTTATATCATGCAGATATATTACGCCGATATTGTAAAATCTATAGATATATTTAAAATTCTCAAGTAATTAAAATATAATTCATAGTTCAAACAAAAATATTTAAATACACTCTCTTCTTTAATTCTGCCTTGGATATTTTATTTTATAATAAACAGCAAAACCAACATTCCAAACAAAATAAACCATTAAGTTTTATTTACCTTGAGGTTTATTTCAAATCATGAAATACTTGATAAATATATTAGAGATAAATATTTCCTCAAATAACAAAGTTAACACTATCATAACAATATTAGGTGGTCCAGTATGTTTTTATTTGTTGTAGATTTATAAAAGAATTGAAAATACAACATAGAGGAGAAGGTGGTATTATGGAACCCCATTTTCATTATAGTGAATTGTAAACAAGGTATCATAACTACGCCCACATTTTTTGTGCTAAAAGTACCAGTAATTATTAAACAAAATGCTCCTAATTGGATTTTTCGATAGCATAACTATAAGTATGGATTTTGAAGGCTTTTGTCAAAAAAGTCAAAGAGTAGTTTTTGGGAAGCCGGGTGGTAATATGGAACCCCACTGTGTGTTTTCAAAAATATGCTTTAATGTATCCAAAAACAAATATAAAAGTACAAAAAAAAGTTAATCAATTACAAAATCATTTACTCCCGTGTGGTTTATCAAAAACATGCTTTATTAATAAAAAAAGATAAATAAAAAGCGAAGAAGCTAACTATTTACAAACATCACATATGTAATGCTCCTTTTCAACATCAGCGCAATCTTTGTGTGCCCACATACCACGTACTTTTATAAAAATTATTCCATGGTTTGAATGTGTGGGTAATACGTAACCCCAGAGGAGTTGGGTTCCATATTAAAAGCACCAATGGGGCCCGTATTTCACGCATTGCCATCTTGGATTAACTTAATTTCTGTCGACACCCACTTTAAAAACGTGAACATCAGACAGATTAGCATGTACCTCTAGGCCTCTAGAACGGGACACATGCACCAGTGAACCTACAGCTACATGATTTATATTTTTAAAATAATTAAATTCACTTACCATTCAAAAGTTTGGAATTGCGAAAAATACAAACGTCCTGTTTCACTGAGTGTAACCGCATAACTGAATTGGGAGGCGTCCTCCCCTTGCTTTGGATGGCTGCCTAGTGCAGTTCAGCCACAATTCGTTGGAGTTTACCTCTATTATCAGTCTGATATTGAGGGGTTCCATAATACCTGTGGGTTCCATAATACCACCTTCTCCT
>CABFVX010001946.1:74007-134331 GCA_902151425.1 Timema shepardi | reverse complement strand
TTTTTAATCATAGATAATGTGTATTAAGAATTCTTTCCTTATTTATAAAGTGTTGGAAAAATAAATAATATGAAAATGCAAGCTAGTAATTTAATATTATGTTTAACTAGCCTTTAATTACAATATTTTATTGTGATAGCTTACACTATGCATATATTTAGGCTTATTTAATCACACTTCTTATTCATTAATGCAGAGATTGGTGCATTCATATATCCGTTGTAGGCTATCACAGTAAAATATAGTAGCTATAATCCATATATTATTATTTATTTAACATCTTACTATTTCCCATTATTTATCATCTGAACCATATATAATGGTCTAGTATAAGGGCATATGACTGCTTCTAATTAATATTATTTCTAATTTAAAAAAATACATAAACACAATGCAATAAATTTGCTTTTAATAAACGAAATACAGTTTTAAATTTGACGTTTAGATTGTAGCCTACGACATGTTCACCCAATTTACATAGTTACAATGTACAACATTTCAAGTGTTTGTGGGAGTAACGTAAGAGCTAAAATTTAACAAACCATCTAATAGCTCAATTTCAATAAGTATTTACAGAGCTAGTAATGAGCTGCTAAAGCCAAACTCTTAAAAGTATTCGACTTTAAGTATAGTCTAATTTAAATTTAAAGCCTACTCACAGCTGTGCTATAAAATAATAATATTAATAACAATAACAATTTTTTTATTCCCGCTTTGGTGATCGAATGGTCTAAGGCATCACTAATGCCATAGACTGGAATGTCAATGACAGGGAGATCCGGGTTCAAATTCCAGTCGGGTGTACTGGGAGTTGTTTTTCCTAGAGGTTTTTTTTTTACTTTTCAACTTTCCTTCCAAGCAAATTCGGGTACATTTCCTCTAAATTCAATCACATTAGTGTAATTAATACATAATCGTATAACCCGAGCAAGTAGTGGAACGCGGTGGTAACAAAAAAGTAAGCCATAATCTGGTAAATAATTATTTTGGATTAAAATAGAGGTCAACGGTAGTTAGAAGGTTTGGCTTTGATCCAGGGATGCCTAGGTTCAATCCCAACTTGCTCTTATAAGAAGTCTATTTCATTCAATTAAACGTCGAGAGCAGTCATTAAGAAACTAACGTTATTGATGTGTTGAGGAATATGTTCAACTGTTTTAAAGCATACGAACCAACAATGCATTAGTTGGTAAACATTAAATCTGAATCTATGATATCATTGAAGGTAGTTAGTAGGTTACGTCTTACATAATAAACATTGCAATCGTAGCTAACAAAAAATGTAAATAAATTACAATGATTTAAATGATTAACATGTGTGGACAGGCCCAATATAAATGCTGCCCTGATGATCCAAGCCCTAAGGCATCAAACTCGAAAAGATTGGACTGCCAGTGGCGAAGAAGCCGAAGTTCGTGTCTCGGTTGGGGAAACTGCGGATATTATTCCGCGTTTGACACGTAACTATGGTTTTTCCACCCTATCTCCACACTAATGCGAGCACATTTTATGACTAAAAAAAATTACATTCCTCATCCCTTCCCTTTACATAAGCCGCTAATAGACTTCGTGTTAAACAGAATATAGCTATTTAGGAGCCGCTTCGGTGACTGTATGGTCTAAGGCGTCACTCTTGCAAAAGATTAGACACCAACGACGAGAAGATTGGGTTTCAAATCCTGGTCAGGTGCACTAAGGGTGTATTTTTATAAATGGTTTCCCCACTATCCCTTTACGCAAATGCCAGTACATATACTCTAGATTCAACCTTATAAATCCTTATCACACTAGAGTAATAATTAGTACTTTGGCATATAACTCTAACGGGTAGTAAGACGAGGTGCTAAAACAAATCAGAAAACTTTTGAGGCTATAAAGTATGTCGTTTGTATTAAATGACGAGTGAAGTAATTTTGACTGTAATCCCCTCTCTCTCTTATTAGACTAAGTGAATGTATAGTGTGTTTGGGTGACCTGGCGGTCTAGGGGTAAGGTGTCAGACTTATGTGCTGGCGGTCCGGGGTTCAATCCTCGGTCCCGCCACAGATTTATCTGATTGACAAACCCTTCCTTCACCTCTGACAAGACGTGTGTTAATCACAACTTGTGAATGTGGGGAATGCCAAGCCTTCCACCGTGGTTCGGATCCCACGTTAAACTGTAGGTCCTCCATTTCATCTCACAATCACCCTACCATTACACATTAGCTTAAGTGCTCGAACGGGTAGTAAGGCACGGTGCTAATAATAATGATAATATATTTGCCAATATCAAAATATGCAAGAATTAGGCACTAAAATAGTATTTTAAGGATGATTATGTAAATGTATAGTAGGATTCTGGTATAAAGGAACTTTTAGTAAATACCGACATATTTTTATGCGGTCAACATTGCTAACATTTTAACTCAGTCAGCATAGTGTCGGTCTATTGAGTTCAAGAGTCCAGGGTTCGAATCTCTCAGGGATGATAAATGTTAAAATTAGGGGCAGTGCACCCTGATTTTCGTGGAGGGAGAATGGAAAACAGTTTTGAAACAACCACCCTCAGTACGCCCGACCGGGATGTGAACAACGATCTCCCTGTCTAGCACAAGAGTGACACCTTAGACCATGCAGCCACCAAAATAGGTTATAATATGAAGATTGTTTTAGTAAATTTTTTTCATAACTGTCGAATAAAGGTGTCTTCTATTGAAATCGTATTATAGTTTGTCTGATATGTAAAATATCTCCTGCCAAACTTTATAACACTTGGTAGACCAATATCTATTGACTCTACTTAAAGAAGGAATAGGGGTTGATTAGGGGGTGAATAAGAACTATAAAACACGTCTAGTGATATACAAAGTGCGAGTTGGTTGGTGTGACCTTGAAGTACGGTTAGGTGTAGTGAAAGAACTCAAACGTATTCAATGATTAGATGCCTCTAAAACGATCAATAGAGCTGCTGTAAGGGAGGACTCGTAGAAAAAACATCTCTATGAAAAGAGTAAGAGAGAGGATATTTTTTTCAGAACAGAGAGAGAGAGAGAGAGATAGCTGTGAGAATAGAGTAAGGGAAAAAAGGAAGGAGAAGCGTTCTGGGGGAAGGGAAATGAAATGAAATGGTCATGTTATTGAGAAGAAGACAAAGAAGACCATGACACTTGGAGCAAGACGTCTTCCACTCCCCCCCCCCCTCTCCCGTAGACCGTTTTGGAACATTCGAGTACAGTCTGGTTTCACGACAAGTTTCCTGTTTCTGTGGGCTGAGTGTGACGGAAGTCCAACTGTTGACTTCATCGCAAGTAGTCTGCACTACCAACCCTAGGACAGCACACTTACAATTTATTACCAATGGAGATCGTATCTGACAGATATAAAAGTGACTAGATCGGATTTCACGTATTCATACGTTAAGTCATATTATATGCTGCTATTACCTTTTATATAACTAGCCTTGTAATATAGTGGTCATTGCACATGGCTACGAGCCTAGGTGTCCTGGGTTCGTTTCCCAGCTTGCACCTTGAATATTTTTCTTGAAAGGGGGAATCACCCCACTCGCTAATCTTTTTGCTACCGGGCTACGGTTGATGTATCCCAGATGAGAATTATTATTATAACATTAGAAAAGCCTCGTGTTTGTCTAACAGATGACATCACTAACTCAATTTGAGTTAAAATTGGTATTTCCTCCTTTTTCCCTTGTATGTACCATTAATATTATAATAGTTGCTCCAAATGTCCATTCGGTAAGAAAATCTACGTAAAGGTCTACCTCTACAACCAATACTGATAAGAACCAGAGCAGAGGTTAGGTGTGCTTTGGAGTGATTGACGGTGAATTAGGTCTAGAGATCTCGAGCCAGGGGCATTGGTGAATGCTGGTGCAGTTTCTTATGATATATAGGCCTACTACACATCCAAGGGATTAATGTTTTCCGAATGTGTCCTAGCGAACGCTACAAAGAGTGTGATTTTTATTTTATCTAAAGTAAACATAAAATATGTAAATAAAATTAATCAAACAATCCCTACAGCCATTCAAAAAAAGACGTATCAAGTTAGGTTGACCAATCACAAACTCGGTTCATGTAGTTTAATGTGCTTTAAATTAATTGTATCACTGACTCTCCAAAATCTCGCTTTCTGTTCGAACAGAATGGACCGATATCCAAATATTGCTTAAAAAAAATGAAAGCTAATTTTACATTAGAGAAAACTTTCCTCCAGCCACCAATTGAATTAACAAGAACATTTCCTAAACTNGCTATTGTCATTTTACTTTCGAATTTGTAGTGTTTTTGACATTTTAGTTGTAGACTATATAAACTTCTATTTGTTTTAGGAAAAGTAGTATTTTTTTAGTTTGTTGCCTTTAATAATGTAAGCAATTTTATATTCAGATCACAAAAAAAAATTGTCCAGAGTGATTCGTATCATATTTTAACTAACAACATTATTAGTAAATTAGATTTCCTGACCTATAATTGAATGCGAAGCTAGTTTCTTGCAGTTACCTAAGTGTATTTAAAAAATACAACATGTGTGATGGTGGCCTTAAGCTTTCAGTGTGCTTGATAGCCATTGTCAAAGGTCGGGGATCGCATCCAGGCTGAGTGCACACTGGTTGTGTTTTTACCCGTGTGATTTTTCTCAACCACTCTCCACACTAATCCACTCCAAGCTACCTTCCTCCTTTTTATCCCTTATCTGTAATAGTCCCCTTGTACAACACTAATTTAATTTGATGAAATAAATGTATTAAAGTAATTAAATAAAATGTTTCTTGGTCAGATTTTAGATCGGCAGCCCACATTATGGTATATTTAAATACAGCCCGAGCGCGAGTGTCGAAACATGGACCTTGATCCAAAAACAAGCTCCTTCGTCCGCAGTTCGCTTTGCTTTTTGATGAGATCGGAGCCAGTCTGTGGCGGACGCTCAGGGCGCATGAGCGAGAAGAACTCTCTCCTCCAAGCACTTCCCCTCATTAGCACCAACAGCCAGGGAGGCTGCGCACAAAACGTGCGATCAACAGTGGCTCAAGTCTCAACAAAACACAAATCTATTACTCATTTTCTTTTATATCGGTAGTGTACTATGTACTAGATTTTGCAAGAACATTTGGGAAGCTGCTCCAAGCATTACCTTAGAATGTGAGCAGGGCTGTATTAAGGTGAAGGGAGAGGTAACCCCCCCCCCCCCACCGAAGGTATGATTAATAATTATATTTTTTATTCCTATTCAATGCATAAGCTTGTATATTATTGGAATCTTACTAAACACCTATCACTTACAACCACAATCATGTTTAAAAAAAACCTTGATAAGTTACAAGAGGGATTTAATGTTTAAAAAAAGTGTAATCATCTTCTTTTGGCGGACTTTAATTAGATCCCCTCCCCTCCTCCCTCCAAAATAGATTAGGTACAGCCCTGAAGGCTGAATATAGGCTTAACTTCTAAATACGGAACGAACAATGACTTTACCTTACATTTTTTTTTTTTTTTAAACTTTGACATGAGAATAATTAATGTTTGTTAAATTTATCACATACTAACAGAAGTACCCGGCGTCGTGGGGTTACCTCTAGTAACGCTTTTATTTGCTTAAGACACAAAAAACCTCTTAATTTTATTTATTCCAATCCAGTTTTTAATTAATTTAAAAGAATATAATCTAAATTTTAAAATTCTAGCTTAGAGGTGCACATGTTTGTTCACAGCGGCTACTAATTTGAAAATTTCAGACCTCTATGTGCAATAGATATCACGCAATGCTCATAATAGACACACAAACTCTTCATTATATATATTATTGTTATTATTATTAATATTAATACATAATAAATGGGTTATAATATATCTTTCTCTCTCTATATATATATATATTTCAAACCCACTTCGGTGACTGCATGGTCTAACGCGCTACTCTCGAAGTAGACTAGGCTTCCGATGACGGAGAGATTGAGGTTCAAACCTCTAACAGTATAATGGTTGATATGTACATATCAACCATTATTTTATTTTGGAAACAAAAATAGGGAGTAAATTGACATGAAAACCCAAATGAATCAACTAAAACAATATATATTTATAGATATTTTTTTACATGGAGGTTGTGATTTGTGTGAGTTTTCTAAGAAGGCTGGTGGTTAATCTACAGGGTGTTCTTTTTCTCTGGCACTCATTCAACAATTCAACATGTCAACTCGCGAGTGAGAAAAGGGTGGCAACCATCTGTAGAGTACGCTAACATACTCCTTACAGTGAGCAGTCTCGGTATACTCCGTTTCTAATAACTATGGGCTCTATAACATTCTCCTTACAGTGAGTCAGTCTCGGTATACTCCGTTTCTAATAACTATGGGCTCTATAACATTCTCCTTACAGTGAACATCCTGGGTATACTCCGTTTCTAATAACTATGGGCTCTATAACATTCTCCTTACAGTGAACATCCTGGGTATACTCCGTTTCTAATAACTATGGGCTCTATAACATTCTCCTTACAGTGAACAGTCTCGGTATACTCCGTTTCTAATAACTATGGGCTCTATAACATTCTCCTTACAGTGAACATCCTGGGTATACTCAGTTTCTAATAACTATGGGCTCTATAACATTTTCCTTACAGTGAACATCCTGGGTATACTCAATTTCTAATAACTATGGGCTCTATAACATTCTCCTTACAGTGAAAATTGGGGGTATACTCCGTTTTGAAACACTATATACACTGTGAGCATTGTGAAATTTGGGTACGCATTGATGTAAAACTAACACATAACTAAGACACCCATCCCTTAGAATCAATAGTATGGATTCACTGGTGAAAAAAATCCATGACTTGCATGCAGTGTTTACAGGGTAAGTAGAGTTTGTTTAAACTGGATCCATCATTTTTATTTTTATTTTTTTAGCACCACATCTTACTAACCGTTTGGGTTATGCACTTATGTACTAAATTACGCTAATGATTTAAGGATTAAGAAGATTATATTTAGACGAACTGTAACCACATTTGCGTGAAGTAGGAGTGGAAAACCATTTTGGAAAAACCATCCTCAGTACAATCAACCGAGATTCTAACCTCTATCTCACCGTCTTTGTCAGTCTAGCCTGACACGAGAGTAGTGCGTTAGACTACGCGGCCACATAAGCGGGTAATTCATAAATTATTGTTCTCATCACTCAGTAGAGCACTTGTTGACCAGATACTTTAAAAAAATACATCCCCTTGTGAGGTATTTAGAACGTAAACTATGTTTGATTGGTCCAATAGGATTGAGAGGGTGATAACTGATAACGTATCACATGTAGAATTTTAAAAATATGTACTTATCCTTGAAAAACTCTACAACACGACACGGTACTGCTTTCATGGCATGCTGTGTTCAAAAGGTATAATCAGTTGTGAAATAAAGTGGCTACATTGACATAGACGATTAAAACGTACTTTAAATACACTCCAGTAATATTATTATTATTATTATTATTATTATTATTAGTCCCGCGTCTTACTATCCGTTCGGGTTATACGCACTTACGCTCATGTTTAATGGTAGGGTGATTGCGAGATGAAATGGAGGATCTACAGTTTAACGTGGAATCCGAACCACGGTGGAGGCCTGGAATTCTACACATTCACAAGTTGTGATTAATACACGTCTTTTCAGAGGTAAAGGGAAGGTTTGGTAATCAGATAAATCCATGCCGGGACCGAGGATTAAACCCCGGACCCTCAGCAAAGAAGTCTGACCCCTTACCCCTAGACCACCAGGTCCTTCTTATTCTTACTGTATTATAATACCGAGAACAAATAAAACAATACACACACTTTTACACTTTTAGGGATGAGAAAGGAAGCATTTTAGAGGTAATCTACCAGCATTTGTGTGGCAGGCGAATGGAAAACCGTTTAGTAAATACCATCCTCAGTTGACTCAACAGGGATTCTAACCCTGATCTCCCCGTAATAAGCAGGCAAGTTTAACATAGGAGTGATGCTTTGGAATTTAAATAATTCGGCCACTATAGAAATTAAATATTAATATTAAAATACCAATTGATTAAAAGGTGTGGATAAAATGATAGCATTACACTTACCAAAATTTATCAGAACGTAGTATAGAGTCGATGTGGTTTGTGACACCCCTGGGCACTGGGTATGAGCTGGGTATAATTTGCGCTGTGAATGAGTAACTTGATCAGACTAGGGGAGGAATACGAGGAGATGGCTTTCAGGGGTGACCAGGAGATGGTGGGGGTGGCAATATAGAGGTAAGATGGACAATATTCTGATTTGTAAAAAATGTAAATGCACCGAATGCATTCGATATATCGCAAGTTTCAAAGTTTACACTCCAGTTTAACTTCTCCCAAGTACGTTAACACCAGAAACATTATTAACTGAACTACAATAAAGCAATATCAGCTATCTCAGTTCTCTTATCACACTCACGTATTGACTACAGCGCTTGGTGGTTGAATGTGTCACTAACGTAGAGTCTGCTGTAAACCGGACATGTTAATACTTATTATTATAATCAAAGCCATAACGAATATCTCCCTTTTACCTGAGATTCATTAGCAGGAATATGTTCGAAAAATAGTCTTCTATTATTGGCCTTATTTGTTTGGACTTTATTTTCAGTATAACATCAATGGGACATTTAAGAAAATTTTACTTTTGGCATTAATTTATTTGCTTGACCACCTATGTGGTCTAATAGTCAGAGTTCCTGGCTACAGATACAGAGGTACCGGATTCGATCTCCGGTGCTTACAGATTTTTTTTTAATGGATCACTGTGTCAGGAACGGGAATAAACGAACTACTGTAAAGTGAAAAGTAGCGTCTCTGGTATAGAAAATTGAGAATAATGGTTCGTCGTTCTGACCACATGAGCACATCAGCAGAAGTTGGCACTGTCTTCGCCAACAGATGGTGGCGGCTTGGTTGGTATGGCTCAATTTAAAGCCAACGCCATGGAGTTTTTTTTAAAAAAATGCTTACAATTTTTGCCCCTTTTCACCCCTACCCTTATACTCTTCCCCTGACATAATACTGGGTTGATTTGTGAATATGTGTAATAAGCTCTAGATGACGCTTCCCCTAACACAGCATCTTCACCTACTTAGTTGGTCACAAGCCGCCGCTGTAGATAATTTACCAGAACTTTATCACCTATGGATGGAAATAAAAGCTCAGTTTTAATCCACGCACATATGAAGGACTATTGTCAAATCACCACACATATTATAAAATAAATAACTGGATAGAGGTTCCAGTGATGATATTCTTGTATGGACTTTCTGAGTTATTATTATTACTAGAGGTATTTAACGTGCACTTTATGAATCAAATGACATTATTTACAAACTTACCCAATACGACAACCGACACACACTATCCAGTTACCTTACTGACAGTGATAAATAATCGATCATTGTGGAAATCGGTCTCACGACCCCTAGCCTAGTAGGCAAACGTGCTACCGACTAAGCTAAAGGTGTCGAAATTTCTCGGTAATTTTTAACGTTATAATTATTATATGTTAAGTTCCTTCCAAAGAAAAAAGAAGTTACCTCTGAGGGTATCACTTTTTAATTATTAAAAAGATTTAATTCTTGTGTTTGTAGACTACTCTTCTATTTGCATTAACAAAACAAAATATATATACACTTTTTATAAACTGTCCATATATAGCATTGTTTTTAAAGTTCTAATATGAATAAACTTATCACATTTACTAAAGTTTTAGACAACTTACTACCAACGCCTTAAAAGTTTAATAAATGTTTCAGTTTTATTATTATTATTTAGCACCGCGTCTTACTACCCGTTCGGGTTATACGCTTTAAGTACTAATTACGCTAATGGATTAGGAATTGGGGAGGTTGAATTAGAGGAAGTGAACCCGCATTTGCGTGAAGGGAGAGTGGAAAACCATTTAGGAAAAACCACCCCCAGTTCACCCGACCGAGATTCGAACCTCGATCTCCCCGTCCTCAGCAGTCGAGCAGCTCAACACGACTAGCGCGTTAGCCAACTACGCCACCGAGGAGGTTTTTTTTTATTAAATAATAATTTTAAAAAACATTGTAGAATGTCTCTTTCATTGACTTAGAAAAAAATACTCAACGAAGTTTGTAACACAAATGAGTGCGCGTTACAGTGGCGTAGATAAGATTTTTATTATTAGCAACGCGTCTTACTACCCGTTAGGGTTATACGCACTTGCGCTAATGTGTAATGGTAGGGTGATTGCGAGATGAAATGGAGGATCTACAGTTTAACGTGGGATCCGAACCACGGTGGAGGCCTGGCATTCCCCACATTCACAAGATGGGATTAAAACACGTATTGTCAGAGGTGAAGGAAGGGTTTGGTAATCAGATAGATCTGTGCCGGTGACCGAGGATTGAACCCCGGACCCCAGAACTGAAGTCCGACACCTTACCCCTAGACTACCCGGTCACCTTAGATAAGATTTATTTGAGTAAGGGGAAGGAGAGTATCATCATGATATCTCTAAGAAATTATTCAAAATCCCAAATTTGATAATAACTATTTATTCTTTCTGAACCTTGAATCTTAAATCTCTCAGAATCCTTGAACCTCTTTAAGGTTTCGAGGGATTTTAAGATTCAAAGTAACAATCCCTAATGTATATATACGCTACTTAACAACATGTGTGTGACACTATTAATTTATTTAGCGTAGAAAAAAACTTAATGTCTCGGCCATTTAATTAGTGTGATGAATGAATGTAGGGATCGTAAATAATGAAGCTTCAAGTCCAGTAAGCGAGTGAGGTCCTCTGTAAAGGGTTGTAAGAAATGTGGGCTAGAAGGAAGGTGGTATGTTCAGAAGGGTGAGGAGTAAGGGACGGGAAGGTGGAGAAAAAAAGAGGTGAGGCCCGTGACACGTCAGTGACAACAATACACAGCTTCCCTCGGTACAGTCGCTTCACACAACTGGATCGAAATTAAGAGCGGGACAACCTGAAATATGTATCGAAACACATCCGGAGAACGAGACAAAGCTTTCAGTGTAGATTAATTATAAATTATAATAATACCCACCTCGGTGGCGCATGGTCTAAGGCAGGGTTCCTAAACTCATGGCCCTTGAACCACGTCCGGCCCGCGAGACACATCTGACCAGCCCACTTGTCTGCGACACTTTTATATGTATTACTTACTATCCGGCCTGAAGTCATATATATTCGGATAGTATATATATATATATATATATATACATACACACACAAGATATTTAGAGCCTACATCATTTTGAATAACACAAAAACTGGAAATATTTTAAACCACGCTACATATTTTTTATCCCTTTAAAAATACTTGATTGTGGGAATTTTTATTTACATATATTATTATTTGTTCCTCGATTATTTCGTTAACCCACATACACATTTGAGATGGTCTTTTTTTTAAACATTTCAAATATTATTTAATGATTTTAAATATATAGCATCAAATAGCTAGAATAAACCTAGAATTGGTGAGTGCGCGGATATAGCGTCAAGTTCTTCTGGTCTAGTTTGCCTTTGTCGGTGAGGTCAAGGTTCAAATTCCAGTTGGATGTACAGAGGGGATTTTTTAATAAGTCCTTACCCACATTTCCTGCACTCAAATACGGCTATATTTATTCTAAATTGTATCTTCTCATCCCTTACGCATCAATGTGATTAAAATATGCAAAGTCCGGACGGATACTTAGACGCACCTCGCGAACAAAAGTAGTCTATATAATAAATTGAAGCAAACTCAGCACTCCTCGAGCTGTGAATCCAGCCCTTCTACAAATTTGAGTTTGAAACCACGTGGTCTAAGGCGTCATTCTTGCAATAGACTGGAATGCCGATGACAGAGATTTGAGCTCCAGCCGGGCGTACCGGGTGAGGGTGGTTATTCCTAAACGGTTTCCACCTCTCTCTCCATGCAAATTCGGCTACACTTCCTCTAAACTCAACCTTAATAATTTCTAGCTCATTTGTGTAATTACCTTCATATGTGTATAGCCTTAAAGAAAAAGTATTACTACTATAATAGTACCTACTGTACAGTCCAATTATAATAAGAAGAATCTTATCTGAGAGCTAGAAAAGTCACTCGATCTACTTTCATATATTAATACGTTAAGTCATTTGATCTGCCACTGTCAGTTTTTATAGATAATATCAATACCAAAGTAACACTAATAATATAATAAAATGCTTTCATATTAAGAGAAAAAATATATAATACATAAAAATACCTTTCTTTTAAAATTGGACTGCAGATTAATATTATTAAAATAAAACTATTTTGTTATTTTTAGTGTTTTTTACAGGTAGCGCAAGGGGAGCTGTTAGCGCCCGATGTCGCAATAGTGGGGAACTTTGAACATATTCCTCACCCTTTTTAACTGTCATGGCTATTGACAAAAATGTGGCCAATCCTACGAGCGTGAGCACAACAGCTAGACCCCATACCATTAATTTACAATTCAGTGAAAGAGAGCCAGCCCCGAATAATAAGGATATATTTTTGAAATGGATGTAGAAAAATGTTACTTGGATTCGGGAATATTGGCCTGGCTCACCAATGTTCTACCACTAATCTATGAAAACTGCTCAGGATCGTTTGTCACTCATAAGTTTAGGGCGGGGCTTAGAACGGGCGTGTGCGATTGTTAGATATTTAAGGTGGGAGTGTAAGTAACGCGAAAAAAGCTGAGTTTTTTGTATAGTTTTTATAGCAACACTTTTTTTTTTACAAAAAAAAAATAGCACCATTAGAAACATAGTTTAATTTTCTTCACCTGGTGATATCAACAGTTCTTGAATACATGTCATGATCATAGCGCCATTTAATGACAACTTTTTAAATGAAGAGAAATTTGTTATTAAATTCCAGGACAGATATTCAAAAACTGTAGAGTTCAGTATGTAAGGAAAATTAAACTGTATATTTCTACTGGAGCAATATTGGGTTTATTTAAGCCAAATAAACACTGCTCTTAACTCGCTTTCCCTACAACCTCACCTAATAGCTATCAGCTGACCACAAGTCATCGCGGCTGCGTTTTCGATAGCAATTAAATAGCTGATCATCCCACACGTCCATCATAGACTCCCGCCTTAAACTAATGAATGATAAACGAACTCGGGCACTAAACGAACTTTGATAGCTCCCTTATAGAGCATTGGTGCGCTAAGCCAAAGGTTACAGATTCGTTTCCCATGTAGGTACGGTTGTTATTTCTAAATATGTGAATATAATACATCATTTATATCAAATGTTGATTTCAATTTGTTGGATTTATTTTGGCTTGCCCCTGCCAGGAATTGAATGGGAGAACTAAATTTAAATCAGTAAATCATACACGTCAGTGACTCAGCTACCATGCCTTGACATACACCTGCTCGAGTCTAGACTTGCAGAACCTTTTACTTCTGTACGATTTTCAGAGTAAACCCATTATTAGAAAAATGGAAACTCATGTTGCCACAATGCAAAAAAGAAAAAAAAAGTTTTTACATTCTTAGTCCGTTTAGTTAATAATGTAAAAATAAATTATATAGTTATCCACGAGGAAATATTATTGAAAGTTATGATAATTTTTTACATTAACTTTAAAATTAATCAAACAAATACGACACATTTTCTAAAATGCTAAATGTTAGTGACTTACGATCAATGTTGGGGGTCAAAAGTGTACTTCCTATTAAAACCCAGGGAATAGCTAATATTTGACCGTGAGTAATTTGTTTACCCAATATTACATATTCATACGTTGAGTTAACTTCTCGACCCTTGTGTGAAAGGCAAAGATTGTATTCTTTTCTGTGCTCTACTAGTCAAACACATCCAGTGAGAAGATTAAGCCCAATAGAATGAAGATGGTGGCTTCATTGTATGCCCTCGTCACTGCGATACGCTTAATAATGAAATTCTTTGTGTGATAGAAATCAATTTGCATATCAAACAGAAGTGTAGGGAGCCGGTGGAAAGGCGTGAATTTTTAGGGGCTTCAACGACAACGCGCCGGGCGAGTATCCAAACAAAAGTGACACATCTCGAACGTTTAATTAATATAATTGATGTGCGTGTGTAAACAGATTCTCTTTTTTTAATTAATGGTATCTTTTTTAGCTTACTGGAGACTATTAAGGAGGGGACGGAAAGAAATGTGAGTTAAGGTCAATATTTTTGAGTCTTTTTTATTTTAAGAAAAAGGCTTATTTATTCTAAATATAATATTGTTTAAGAGGATATACCTATTTTATTTAATTTTCTACACAAAGTAATCTCAACAATTCTTGAATACTTTCCAGAGGCAAAGCTGGATTAAAAAAATAATTTTTCTCTTAATTTAGAAAAAAGTATATACCGACTTTAATGTTCAAATGGTCTATGGCATCACCCTCTTAATACATTGTACTTCAGATGAAGGGGAGATTGGGGTTCGAATCCCGGCCGGGTGTACTGAGTGGTCATTTCTTCGTGTGTTTTCTAATCTATTTCTCCACGCAAATGCAGGTGTATTTTCTTTAAATTAAACCTAACAAATTAGTGTAGATGATTTGCATACAGCCCGAACAGGTAGTGAGACGTGGAGGGAAAAAAATAAAATATTATTATTATTAGAACCGCGTCTTACTACCCGTTCGGGTTGTACGCACTTACGCTAATGTGTAACGGTAGGGTGATTGTGAGATGAAATGGAGGACCTACAGTTTAACGTGGGATCCGAACCACGGTGGAGGCCTGGCATTCCCCACCTTCACAAGATGTCTTTTCAGAGGCGAAGGAGGGGTTTGGTAATCAGATAAATCTGTGCCGGGACCGAGGATTGAACCCCGGTCGCCAACATAGAAGTCTGACACCTTACCCCTAGACCGCCAGGTCATCTAAAAATAAAATAGCCCAGTTGGGTAATAAAATTAGACGCAAACAAACAAACAAACAAAAAGTCGTTATATATGACGGTGTTGCCCTTTAGAAGTGTAATGGGTAATTTATTCGCTCCTGTCCCGGTCCACAGAGTTAATAAGCCACAGTGTCGGTGTGAAGTGCGCGTTATCGGCTCAGTACATCTTTACAAACAGGTCCTTTGACGTCGTCAATCCCCCCCTACCCCTCCACTAGACCAAGGAGCGAAGATGCTGGAGAATGTCTCGTTCGAGTATGCTATGATGGCATGTCGACAACCAATTATTACACGCCTCTTTCTCTCTTCAACAGACACTGCGGATTCGTCTGGGGCTCACTCGGACGGAAGAGATTCATTCAACTGTCGCGACCTACGACTTCTTTTATTAATATTACTCCGAGAAATGGATTTCACTAGGTTAAAATCGAAACTTTGATTCAGTTTTGCTTTAATCGTAGCTTTAATCAGTGACGGCAGTCAAAGCATCGTGTTTGAATCACTAGATAGCCAGCTTTGTCTGTCTCTGTGTTTATTTGTCGACCTGGCTCAGTAAAAAAGAACGACTATAGAGAGACTAAAATTAACTAAAAAGTAACTAAAAGCGACAAGAATGTGTACACATATGTCTATTTGATAAAAAGTTAGTTCCCCATCAAATCAACCAGTTGAAGATCAGCGTTTAACTTGGAATTTTAAAATGATTAACAAAATAAAACTTTGGTATTTTAGGTTTTTATCAGATCAAAGATTGAAATTATTAAATACTTTTTGCATTTTTAAATATTATTTTGAATATTGATATCTTTATATACACGTTTTTATCATTTTTCTAGACATACTTGTCAAACACATTTCTAGAAATTCTTCTTCTTCTATCTGCAATCTTTCATTTCAACCTGTAAACATTTTATTTTCGGTCCTGCATTTTACTGCTAGTTAAATTTTTCACTTCTGTTTTAGTTAAATCCATCCAGATATCTTTCCTCCCTTTTATATTTAAAATAAATGTCCTTTTAATTTCTAATACATTCATTTTATTCCCTCTTTTTATAATGTTTTTTTCCCCAGGTAGATTTGATAGATTCTGTGTGCAGATTAAATGATATGATATTACTATGATGTATTATCCATTAATTTATAATTGAAGGATTTAAATTATGACTTATGATCGTCTTCCTTAGAAAAAAAATGAAACTGAAAAACATAAGCCTTAATTTATGGCAAAAAGTAAATCAAAGTGAGTTTTGTTGAAAATATTAAGTAAAATTGATAAAAATGACCCCCTTGCATATTTGTATTTTCAACTAGGTTTTATTTATTCTTTTTATTTCCAAGGTGCAGATAAATATTACTTGACTGGCATGTGGAGTTTGTAAATATGTTTACTGAAATAATATAAGTGATATGTTCTTATTTTTGTAGCTTTACATGTAAAACATATATAACTATTGTTATTATTATTATTATTATTATTATTAGCACCACGTCCTACTACCCATTCGGGTTAAGCGCACTTACGATAATATGTAATTTTAGGGTGATTGGGAGATGAAATGGAGGACCTATAGTTTAACGTGGGGTCCGAACCATGGTGGAGGCCTGCCATTCCACACATTCACAAGTTGTGCTTAATACAAGTCTTGTCAGAGGTGAAGGAAGGGTTTGGTGATCAGATAAATCTGTGCCGAGACCAAGGATTGGACCCCGGACCCCCAGCACAGAAGTCTGACACCTTACTCCTAGACCACCAGGTCACCTAAATATATAATTAACTATGCTTTCTCCTTAAGCCAACAACTCGAAGGTTGGTTTGATGTGATTTATATCCATCCGGAGCTGGCCATACATTTAGCCTTGTGGCTGGTTAGTGCTGCCTACACCATCTGGGAGAATTTCCCTGCACTAAAGGAGTTCAGGAAGCGTGGTAGTTCCCTATTGTCTTTCACACTGAATTTTTCTTAGCGAGAGCGAAAGGGTCTACCAATTTTGCCAGAAAGATATGTTCACATATATTCCAGTTTTTTTTAAAACTGCCACAATCGACATGGGGCCGACGGATTTACTCTCGTCCCAAAGGAAGTTGTGCTGCCCAAGAGAAATCTGTTGACCTCAGTTGGGTTTGAACCTACTAACGTCAGATCTTCAAGCGAGCACTTTGCCCCAAGAGCACAGAGGTCGACAATTATGCTTTATGAAGGATTTTAATCAAAATTACACACTTTGTTATTAAGTTAAGTAATATGTGTCAAAAAAACTCTATTACCACTAAAGAGAATGATTTTAATTAACCAATTAGTTAAATTTTGAAATTAAGTTCTTGTGTTAGGCCTCTTGAGATAAGTACTTACGAATGAGAAGGATACACAATTGAAAGAGAGGTTGGAAGCTGTTGTGTTAAGATAGAGGCCTATAAGATATTAATAGATTTATATACAGGTTTCGTATTAATATGGGTTGTACAGGGCCCATATAAAAAAAAGGCTCATTGACGACTCAATCTGTTGAAGAAAAACTGAGTAGAGTAAACCTATTTATTGGAAAATTCACCCCGTTTTTTCCTATAAAAAACTAACATTGGTAAGGAATAAGGAATATTTGAAAAGAATGTTTCGAAATATATTGAAATTTTCACTGCCATACTATTTCTCTTAAGAAATAAAACATGAAATATTTATAACATATTATTAAATCGAAAGAGCCTTTTCTCTATAAATATTTTATTTTATAGAACTACCGATATTAAACGACCCGTTTGAACAGATGTAGATTATAGGCCCCATTTTATTTTAAAAACGAAATCATTAACGCAAATGTTATTTTAAATAATCAAAAAAGTCTGATTAGTCTCTGAATATAGCAACGCAAAGGGACAACTTTGAGTTAATGTTTTAACCAGCAATCAGTGGGGTCTTTATTTTTATTTTTTGGGAGGGATTTAATTAAAAACATAACCGGTCGGATCAGAAAGTGTCATAATTATTATTTAGACTGTGAATATTTCCTTTCTTATTTAATTAATTGAAGATAATCAAGTTTATTTCCTGGAAGATAATTTATTTTGAATTTAACTGCGTAGTTTAATATAATTAATTCTTAAACGACGAGGTATTTACGAGTTCGAAAAGGCATTGGGGTAGGGGGGACCTAGAAGGAAGAAGAGAGAGAGAGAGAAAGGCCAGAGGAGAATGGAAGACGCGAGAGAGAATATTGGATCTATTAAAAGTAAGACTTTATTAAAAGTTAGGAGAAGGAATGAATGTATGGGACAGTAGAGAAGGAAAAGGTTGGATGTGTACAGTGTCTTCAGGGGGGTGAGGGGAAATATGCCTGTAATAATCTCTTAATTGTGAGGAGCAGGAAAGTTTTACAACTTTAATTTCCCTCGGAGATGCTAATGAACCAGAAACGGAACGGAAAATAACTCCGACTAGTCTGAATTAAGGGAACCCCCCGGAGAATGAGGTGACAGACTCGGAACACTTTCTTTTCAGTAACCCTTTCTTTCCCTATTTTCACTTATTTCCTTAAGACTTAGGGTGGTTTGAAAGGGTAAGGGGTCCAAGGGGGGCAGGGGTAAGCAGTCCGACCCAGACAAAAAAAAGTTCTCTCTGATTTATGTCGAAGAGAGGAAGAAAGCTGGTAAGGACAGGTGACTTGTGATGGCTGGCTCTGAAATTTCAAGTTTTGGTTGGTTACTCTCTTATAATTATGTTAGGTTTTTTAAATCAACTAATCTCACATTTTACCTGGAAAATGAGTGAAAATACATGAGTTATATAAAATATCAATAAACCAACAGGCCTTTCTTATGGGTAGCCATTCACTATAAATATTTTGTTAATAATATCAATTCAAATATATTATCTATTATAACAAACAAAACATTTTTTGGGAGAGTATACATATAACTACCATAAATGTAAAATACATTTCTTAGTGTTACATTTTATTATTTTGCTATCCTAAAAATATGTATTATTAGTAATATAAAATTCCAATACACAATTATTTAAAGAGTATATAAGACAATATAACAAAGTCAATGATGACAATACAAGGACCAATAAATCCTCTTATGAAATTCAAAAAACCCCTTCATTTTTAAGATTATTATACAGTTCTAATGTTTTTATTTAAATTATTTGTTTTCACAAGAACAGCATAAGATATAGCTTTGTAAGTTGCATCCCATTTTGTAGGCCTACATGTGGTAATTTTTAGGCACTAATTATATAGATAGTGAATTTTACAAGGTTTCTGCCTTTCATATCTGATATCTGATTTAGTGTGAACAAAAATTGGCTTGTAAGCCACGCTTGATTTATTATATGAATCACTTTTTTTTTGCTGTAGACTATATAAAAAAAACTTAATCTTAAAATAAATATGACGTGTGTTGCATGTGTGTTATTTTGATAGGTACATAATTTAAAACACATATTAACGATAATATACCTTTGTACAGTCCGATTTCAATAGGAAGCCATTATGTGAAAACTGAAAACTAGTGTTGCTACAATAGCGTGAATAAAAATATTACAATTGTATTTGTATTATCAGAGCTGCCATTATTTTATTACAACCAAATTACATGTTATGTTCAGGTTTTAATGAAGGAATACCCATTTTTCCAGGCAAAAGATAAGAGTAATCAAATTTCAGTTTTAATCAAACTGACTAGTGTAACGTATTGCAACGTATGTTTAAAATAGGGCAATTTAAGATTGATGGGGAAATAATTCTTAACAACCCTAGTTTGAGGGGTAATAAAACGTGTTTGAATCAACGTGCTTAACTCTTCAGTTCATTTTTTCGCCCATCCAAAGACTTACTATTTTAAGCCTTAACCATTTATGCATTGTTCCAAACGTGGATTTTAAATTTTCAGACTAAATTAATAAACTTTTTTTTTACGGTTATAGAAATGTCCCATTTGATCAGATTATTGCTGAGAGGGGGGCATGTCCCCCCGTCCCCATCCGTTAGCTATGGCCGTTATTTTTCAGCAGTGCCCTCATTAAAACCACCGATATTAGTTTATATTTTTATAGTTAAGGTTATTTTATTTTTATTTATTTATTTTATACGTATTTTAATTATATATGCCTCAGATGTAAAAGTATTGACCCCAAATGTCTACAGACGCATTAATAGACATTGTCATTATTATTATTACATTCAATCAATAATAAACAAAATAGGCGTACGTAATTTTCCGAAATTATTTAAACAGTTACATTTATTATCAAAGAAGTTTAATAGAGCGTTCTGAAATTAAGATACGCTTTATCGTACAACTTGTCCTTTGTTTACCTACTTATGCAAGTAGTGCCCATCTTTTAGTAGTTTGCAGACCTAGTTCTTTCCTCAGACACTGCGGCGCTGTACACATTACATAGAATATACACTTCCACGCTATAGAAAGGAGGATGAATTCCAAGCATGCTTTGTGAAATGAGCTAACTTGCCAACTTAATTACTTGTTAAATTAAGAATTTCATTTCCCATGTCCTTCTTTGCCAACAAATCAACGCCTTCATCGCTATAGCATCCGCTCTGACATCTAGTGGCGGAACTTGAAACCAAGTTGCTGGCGCGAAAAGAAAAGAGTTTGCCCGGGGGGTTGGGAGCGGGTAAGAAACACACAAATTCAGAGATAATTAAAAGTTGTAAATTGGTAAAAAAAAAAAAGGATGGAGTGGAGGAAAGGGTGTTAAAATGTAATTGAGAAATTAGAATACTGGTTGTTCAGTAGCAAGAACGTGGAAAATTAAGTCATTTCTTTTGTTGTAGGTTGGTTTTAAAATAGGATTTTTGTAGAACTTGATGTTGTGATTTTTTTAAGGAAAAAAATTACCCTAGTAAACATTTGAAAGAAAAATTATTTAATTTAGAAAGAAAAAGTTGTATTCTGTGATCATTCATTCAAAAAAATTTACCCTATTAAAATTATATCTTATATCACTAAGTGCATGTAGGCTTATTTGTGTTTGAGTGCTTTTGAAAAAAAATGGGAGAACTTATGAATAAGAATATAAATGTATTTAGTGGAAAAACAATTTTCAGTATGAAAACCCTGTCTAGTTCATTTCATATAGGCTAAATAAACTAAATATAATTTGAATGAAAAATAAAATAGTACAATGTCTTAGCTCAATCGGTTGCGCGTATTTATTTTGTTTTAGGGTTCCGGGTCTGATTCCCAATAAGGTAGAAAAAATCATTATTGGTGAAATGGTATTTACTTTTCACCAATGATGAATAACGTCCGGGGGACTAGGTTTTGTGTCTGTTCTAGTAATAAGTGAATTTGTAAATCATGCGTTGATGCAAACAATTGGCTCGGAGAATCCACACTGAATATCTTACATAAAAGAATAAATAAATAACTGAAAAAGTAAATATTACATAAGGATAAACATCCAGTATTTTCTTAAATAAATAAATCCATCATCATAACTAGCTATAAAGAATAAGATAGTAACGTAGGAATTGGTTCAGGAGCTCTTGGAAATAGAAGACGATTGTTGAGGTACTTCCCAACAGCTGCCAGTGGCGTAAAAAGGCAGGGGAGGTATGAACAAATCAAACCACCGGCGATGATACGGCAGTGTTGGTCAATCTGTTGATAGCTTGTCTCTCTTCTAAGCTAAGGGTCCAGGTTTGGTTCCAAGCATGACCAAAAAATTCATCCCTGGTGAAATGTGAGTTTGCACCGTCTATAGTAGGTGCAAGGTGGTGTTTCAGTGCTAGGTTCAAGGTAGTTAGGTGGGGTATGTTGGAAGCCACACGTGGCCCTCCTGATATAAGTCACTCAAGGACTCTTAGTAAGCTTAATCAACAACACCCAATTCGGTGGCCGCATGGTCTAGCGTGCTACTCTCGCAGTGAACTAGACTGCCGATGAGGGAGAGATTGAAGTTCTAATCTCAGTCGTGTGTACTGAAGTTTAAAAAAAATTGTTTTTCCACTCTCTATCTCTCTCTCTCTCAAGTAAATGCGGGTACACGTCCTTTAAACATAGCCTTTCTAATCCCTAAAAACCAATAGCGTAATTCGTCCATAAGTTTATAAACCGAACGAGTAATAGACGCGGTGCTGCAAAAAATTAAAAATTACAACTTTAACAAATTTCAACAAAGAGGCGCTGTTAAACAGCAACAAGAATATTATATAGTAAATGGTTTTAAAACATATGACCAGACGTGTAATAATCACAACTTGTGAATGTGTGGAACGCAAGGCCTCCACCGTGGTTCGGATTCCACGCTAAACTGTAGGTCCTCCATTTCATCTCACAATCGCCCTACCATTACACATGAGTGTAAGTGCGTATAACCCGAATGGGTAGTAAGACGCGGTGCTAATAAATAACGATATGTTTGTCTGATGAGTGGCTGAATATCTAAATTGATTGCATACACGGAATGCCTCCAGTGATATCCAGGAAATATCAAGTTACAATCGATACAGGCCACCCCAGCGATAGTCGATTCTTTTAAATTCATTTCAAGTATCACTCTTATAGTGATTCATTTGGTAATCGTCTCGTATTGAGATTATGTATTGATATTTAGTACGTTTTTATATATTTGTATTGATCATGTATTCGTAATGTAGTACATACAACTACCGTTTTTAACAGGTGTTTTAGCTCTAATATTCTCTCTCATGGGGATTCGACCAGGTTTTAAAATTTTCGTAAAAGTCACTTTCAAACTGCAATAATAACAATAATACTAATACCCTAGTAACAGTACAGTCCTAACACCTTCAATCCACCTTACTTAAAATTGAAAAGGAATTGCCAAGACACCTTTTACTCGGTTGATCTTGTGTGCCTCAGTATAGGGTCAAGGGATAGAACCCTGGCAAGGCCGAAAATTCATTCCCGTTAATTTTTTTTTTCTATCCTCCAACTTTATGATATATTAATGACCAGGGATCTGGTTTATGTGTATGTATTTATCTACCCTCTGTACCTCCATCTCATTTTATTTATGTGAGTCACAAAACTATTCGATAAAAATCCCCGGAAATAGGCCAAACTGTACAGAAGAACATTTATATTGTTGATCAAGAAATACGGCGTGACGAGGTTCGGATTTTACCAGGGGCTGATTTACGTATAGGCCTAGTAGGAACGTGCCTACGGCGGCAGATTTTAGGGGCGGCAAATTTTGAATGACCAAATTAAAATACATATTTTTCCTATCAGTTAAATTAATGTTATGGCTTCATCGTGTGTGTGATTGTTGTTATTAGCTTTATATGCGTACCAACATGACAAAGGATCGCCTTAATTCACTCAAAATTGTAATGGCATCATCGACCAGTTCACTCAGTAGAAATCAAGCCGAAAGATATTATCGACTGTTTTATTATTGTGTACATGCTAATAATTAATTTGTAGTAACATGTTCTACAGTCTACTGATGAAAATTATATATCATTAAATTAAATAATATTTGAATTTGTGTGTTGTGATAGTGTAAAAGTATTTATTTAAAAATGTTAAGTCTTTTCTTAGACTCTTAATACTTTAAAAACCTCACTATAATAAATAATAAAATAATGTAATAACATTGTATCTGTCATTCCGCAGCTCTGTTGTGTATATGATATGTGTGTGTCGGTGTATGGGGGCTGGGAGTAGGAAAACAGGGATTTAGAAGGTTAGAAATTAAAGGTATGAAAAGTGGGCGGCCAATTATCTAGTGCCTATGGGCGGCAGGGTCGTAAATCCGCCTCCGGATTTTACAGAGACAAAATGTACTACTGCGAGTGAGCCAACATTTTAAAATGAATTCCAAAGACTCGTTCAGTGGTGGTTTTTTTTTTCAGACGTTTTCATAAACATGGAATATTGTATTGTGGCAGGGTTTATTAAATATGCCTTGCTTACTTAAAGTTATTAAATAGATTACGTGCTTTTAAAATTTCACAATACCCAACAATTTTATTTATATATAAAAAAGTTTGTTGTATTTGGTACAGGCACATAAAAAAACATATATATTTTTGGGCCAAGTCTTGCAATAATCCACTCTTAGTAAAACTCGTAGTCGGTGTATTATAAATAGCTTTGAATTAATGATCGCAGCCTCTTGTTAACATTTAGTTCGCTTGCGTGCTAGCAAATCTTACTCGTACTCTACTAATTACGAACAACAATGCTTGTAAGTCTAGTAGCTAGCTAGGGATGCAAGCATTGTGTGTGTGTGTATGTTTTGTAAAAGAGGGGGTGGGAGGGGATCATAGGGATGGATGTAGAGAGGGGGGAGGGGGTGTTGAAGGAAGCCATGTTTAAAAGCGTGTTCGTGAGAGTTCCACTAATGTGCCACCATGAAGAGCCACATTTACAGTCATGGCGTGGAGACAATAACATACTCTGTTTCATTAGTTGCTACTGGAATTATTATTATTATTATTATTACAACGATTTCAGCCTGATATTAAACGGGTACAATAAGTGAATACCACGACAGAGTAAAAATGACACAACTAGGATTCAGTGTAACGTTTACTGTAAGCGACTCGTGGGAAGCGACAAGGAGTCAATAGCTCTCCGTCCATACCTTTTGATCTTATATATAAGCATAACATATTTAAATTCCAAATTTAAAAATAAATACCAGCCTATACATTTAGAGTTTCATTGCACGGGAAGCAAATCTATAAAACCTAATTTTTATTATAATAAAAATACTTAATATATTTAATGGATTCAGGTATCAATTTTTTGAAATTTTTCTTACCGATTATTTTGAATAACAACAGATTTTACCTGAATACACTTTTTTAAATGAAATGTGCTCAGAAAACCTTATAGTTACGCAAATTATATATTTATTGTTATTTGGTGATCCACGTCAATTAGAGATATAGTTAGGTAACCAACAAAGTGATGAAAAGTAAAACATTTTGATCAATATTGGGTGAAAAAATGTGTAATTCCTCGACAAAATAATCTTTCTACAGAAAAACCACATGAATTGAATCATTTGGAGGCTATATATAAATGTTAGCCTTTTTAATTAAAAATCATGTGTAGGCCCTATACATTAATATCTCTTTAGTAATGAATCATTCCTTTACATGGCTTAGAATATTTCAAATAAACACATACCGGTACATAATTGGATTCAGAATTAAACCTGAGCTTTTATTGGCGTCAGTGGTAAATTTGGTTGGTATCGTGGTTCCGTCAAGTTGCGAGATGCGTTGTTTTCCCGCGGAGTGCTTTCTCTTCACGATACACTACAGAATCCGGCCACCATGCACCGCTATGCACATTAGCTCTGCAGACTAATTAACTAAAACCCTGATGTCCTTGTTAATTAAACCAGTGTTAAATTCCCTTGTCAACTACTGTATTGGATAATAATTCAATTTTACGCCCAACTTCACAAGTGCGATGTGTTTTAGGCTCCCCATGACTTGCAGTTGCCATGGCAACGGCGTACCGGCTAAACCGCACACGCGATGGTTACGTGTTTAAAGCTGCCCTTTCATCCGTTCAACCAACCTTCGTGGCCGGAGGTGATAAAAATAACAGGCGAACATTCCGAACAAACGCCAGGTTGCAATCAGCACAGCTAATGTGATCTGCTAGAGACATTAATTTAACGTGCATTTTGGATAAATTAATTCACAAGTGCCAACTTTTTAATTGTGATTTGTAGGGCAAAAAACAATATTTTCTCGCGCTAAAAAATTACTTGATTTCATGTGCCTACCTATTTTTCTTTTAGTAAAGGTGAGGGAGTGGATGGGGGTAGTTGTTACCTTCGATGGGTAATAGGAATGCCCCTCAACAAAAGAATGCAATACAGTTTTTAAACATTGAATCCTCCTTGAAGCAATTTAAAGTATTTTTAAAACAAAATTGGGGTGCTACGAATTTTATTTCTTCAATAGTCTTCTAGTTTAGACATTAAACAGTAATAAGAAAATATTTTATTAGTAACACTTTCAACCCCCCAAAACAGCCCCCCTCAATATGGCCTTGCTAGGTTTTGAAGAGCCATTTTTACCGGCTGAGGGGAACTTAGCACTACCGAATGCACTTGAATTTTTCTCGACAGTACGAAGTTCTAATCCTTATTTAGTGAGTTGAAAGTATGTTTTTCATCTTACTCCCATTTGAATTCTGGTGCATTACCACTTACTTACTTACCCTTCACCCTTGGCTAAAGTCTCTAATATATCTTGTGTTTAAAGTATACAGTATGATACACTAAATAAAACAAACTAATCTTGAATTGCCCACTAAGATGATACTAGCTATTGAATTCTAAAAATGAAAAAAACACCGTTTCACTGCCCGAACGGGTCTACAAGCGTCACTGTAGTGTTAGACTCGCTTACCGATGCCGGGAATTTTGGGTTTTGGATCCCAGTCAGGTCTGGTGGTGTTTCCTAGATAGTTTCCCACTCTCCTTCCACGCAAATGTCGGTAGGTTATCTCTAAATGCTTCCTTCCTCAACCCTGACTCATTAGTGTAATTATCATATCTGCGTAAAAACAGAACAGGTAGTTATACGCGGTGATAAAAAACTAAACAAAACATCATTTAGCATGAGAACTGAATGCCACGTACGTCAAGTCTGGTTTACTTGTGACGGGGAGTTTAGGGCTCGAATCTCAGCCGTGCTTAATGAAAGTGGCGTTTCTTCAAGGATGTATCACTCTCCCATCGAGAAAACGCAGATACATTGCTTCTAAATTATACCTTTCCAATCCATACCAGCCCCGGGCGTAGTTACAATGGCTACAACACGTACGGGTAGTAAGACGCGGCAAAAATAAAGTAGATCTAAATTAGCCCCACCATTCTTTGCTTAAAATATTATTTCAAATCATATTTATGTTAATTTAACATAACTTTATTTAATAAAGAGCTTCTTACTTGTTTCCTTATGATTACAATTGAGTGTGTAGTCCAACCCCTATCTGAATCAGAAATTAGTAAAACCTTGTTCATCCCTTCACTCCCCCCACACACAAGTAAGATTTTATCACAGCATATCACTTCCCGTCCGGGCTAAAAGCATATATACTAGTTACGCTAATAATCTATTTTAAGTGCGAAGAAAGTTTAATTCAGAGGGAATATTCCCAAATTCGTATGGAGGGAGAGTGGATAATCCTTTAGAAAAAAAAAAACATCCTCAGTACACACAAACTAGATTTTAACTCCGATTTCCCCGTCATCGGCAGTCATCGGAGAAACGCATTAAGCCACGCAGCCACCGAAGTGGGTCAGTTATTAAAAGTTCAGTAGGTAATCACTGTATAGAATTATTTTTATGGAAAAATATATTTTGGGTTGCTCGGATTTTATCTTAAAGAGTCAAATTCGAGGCTGTAAGCTGTAACTTAAGCTAACAATGCCTCACCCAAACGTTTAAAAAAAAATCACTATTAAAAATATATATAATTAAGGCGCACGTGGCTCAAAACCAATTCCCAAAATGTCTTCCATGGGCATTGTAGAGTCCCAACAAAAACGTTTATTTGGTTCTAAAAAGGAAAGATTAGCCTTAAATGGCCTTACAAACCGACCGGAATAAGTCTTTCTTCTCTGTTCTTCCATCGGCAGGACTTAGTAGTAGTAGTGGATTCTTCTTTTCTTAGCCCTTACCAATTCTTCTATTTTCGTCCTTCAATAGAGAAATATTTCTTTTAGGGGATAGGAGGAGTAGGGGGTAGTGTTAAGAGAAGCTGTCGTCAAGAAGACGAAGCAGGATGTAAGGATTACTATGTCAACTGAGGTTAACGTTTCATTCTGTTGAAGGATGTACTTGAAAGTTCTTGTCAATACACATCAAAATGTCTTGTGTGTTCAACGACCTCTAAGAGTCGATTCTGGCCACCACACTACAAGAGTCTCAATGGTTTCGTCCAGAAACTTTCTTCAGACTTGAAAGAGAGAAAGTGAAAGTAAAGAGGGGAAAGTTGGCGAAAGGGTGAAACACAAGATTCATTGGACGTTTATACAAAACATACAATGGCAAAGAATAAACAATTGTGTTTTCTTACAGTTCATGTCATTATTTCTTGCAGGTCTTAAAGAAACTTAGATATTGGAAAAATCATTTTCTGAATTATATTCACATATTCAGATAATTTACAAAGTAGCTTAAATCCCTTGACCATGTCACGTACAAGTCTAAAAACCTATTTTGTGGGATGGTGAGTATAAGGCGTAGCGTGGCTTCACAACCCCAACCAAAATATCATTCCGCGCCAAAAAGAACAAATGGATCACGGAAACCGTAGATGGCGCTAACTACCAGCCAGGTCTTGCAGAAAAATCATACGTTTGGAAATATCAGTTTTTTCAAAAACGAGTGAAATCTTTTTTTTGTTAGTATTTTCAATACCCCTTCTAAGATAATATATCGATGTTTATTATTTGTTATATTTTATTATTTTTTGTTATGAAGCCAGCAGTTTTCTATTAAAAAATGCCAATTTTATCGATACTTGATCACTGTTAAATTATAGAGAATGTGTGTTTGTATATAAAAAGTTTAACTCAATCAATATGCTCCTATTCTTGAACAACCCGTTTCCGAAAAAAAATCATTGTAAAAAATCTTGAAGATAACCGTTTGTTCCCATAGCTCTGCAGTTCCACGCCAAATGAAAAGGCCCAATCGCCTTAAGCTAAGAAAGCACGCTTACAGTTTAAGTTTCATAGGAAATGCTTTTTAGAAGATACAAAAAAAATTAGCCTAGATTGGTAACATTTTACAACCACGGTTTAAAAACTTTACTGGATAGTTGCCTTTTTCCAGTTCATCCTTACAGTCCTTAAAGGGTATTTTAAAAGTGTTGTTTTATAATGAATGGACGCCGAAGGAGTGTGGTCTGAAAGAGAATACAAGAGGTAAATGTGAAAGAAGCGTCTTACGTTGGTTTGGACACGTTGAGAGGATGAGTGTGGATCAAGTGATGAAGAAGATATTTGATTGCAGAGTGTGTGGATCAAATGGAAGAGTTAGGCCATGTAAGACGTGGCTAAATGTTGTAGACGAATCTGTGAAAAAGAGAAACATTAATTGTTTTAAGAATAAAAGAGCATGCATGGCATTGTGTATGGATGTTGTTGAAGAGAAGGGAGTATACAAGGATGGAGAAGTGTGGAGAAAGTTAGTGAGGATGGATTAAGTGGGCCTAGGGGTTGTTGTGAGCTTTATTCACAGTTTCTTGACTACTCTGTAATAAAACGGCGTAATTAGGTATGTATATGGTTTTATAACTTTTTTTTTGCTTTTTTTAGCACCACGTCTTACTATTCTCTCGAATTGTGTGCGTATGTCCTAATTATATTAAGATGTTAAGGATGAGGAATGTTCAATTTAGAGGAAGTGTTTTACCAGCATTTGTCTGAAAAGAAAGTGAATTTTTTAAAATAAAATCCCCCTTCATAACCCAACCAGCATTCGAACCCCTATCTCCCCGTCATTGTTATTCTAGTTTATTGTGAAAGTGACGCCTTTTAGAATATTCGACCACTGAAGCGGATTAACTGCCTGATCCTAAACTATTAAGTCTGTAAGTCAATATATATTATTTATTTTAAATTGTTTGGAGACAAATCAAGGTAAACTGAAGAAATTGTTTCAGGATAATATCTTTGTTTAGTTTTACTTTAGTTATTTTACTTAAAAAAACTTAATATTGTTTTAATAAGCTCAGAGATACTTTATTAGAGAATAATCAACAAATTCAAACTTGACACGCACTTAAATGTGTTCAAGAGAGGTCTAAGTTATATTGAACGTTTTTTTAGGAAGAATTTTTATGCTATATTTATTAACAAAATGTTTTTATAATATCAACAATGTTGTGGACCTTTCATAATATTTTTAATGCTATACAAACCAAATTAACATTTTTTCCTGATAGATCATTACAATGTCATTAAATATGGCACTTTTTTATTTAGTCATTAAAATAATAGAGAAAGTTCTCAAAAATGTTTGTTTTGAAACAAAAGTGTGTTTATTCATTCAACACACATATTACCCGACAAAAAAAAAATGCACCGCAAAGATTTTCTTGATCCTCTAAATAATTATACTTATAACTTGTAAGATATACATAATATACATTGTTACATAAATAATATAATATTTACTATGTGACTTTACAACTCATTTACCAAAGTTTAATTTAAAAAAGTTTGCCTATGATTTAAAAAATACTGCTTTTATAAAATATTATTTAAAATAAAAGATGTATTTTTTAAAAGTCTTACAACTTTGCAGTGGTAAGTTATTTTGTATAACAATAAGATTCAGAGATACGATGAAAATGGTAAATTCCCACTTTTAATGTTAAAGTTATATAATTTCAGAAAATACCTCTGGAGAAGCGAATAAAAACCCTAGACACCAAGTTTTATCCTGTTCGGTAAGATGATTTCGGCTCTAGTAATCAGTAATAGACAGGCGGCAATAATAAAAAAAAATTCTGTTGGAGGGAATCATGGAACGTCTACATTCATCAATATTTCAAATATATTTTTTACAATCACAATAATTTCTCTACCCGAGGGTTCTCGGAAACGTAAAAAGTTAGAAATGATTCAAGGCCCCCTTGAACAACATCAAACCGATTCAACAACTTCAGAGCTACCAGTGAGGTGGGTGGGGGAGATAAAAATATTCTATAGTTCGTTTTGTAATTTTAAAATCCATATAATTTTAATTGACATCCAGGCAACATCACTTGATTCAATCACACAATAAGGTGAAAGTTGATGGCACTCTTAAAAACGTAATTATTACCTGGAGACGCCGGCAGTAAAAGCGATTTAATGATAGAAGCAAGTAGCCTTTAAAAAGAAAAAAAGGTATGTTAGCAATGCCCTCTCCTGTTATTGACTTACACGTAAAGAGAACAAGGCTAGTGGATATTAAAATAAATGTCATTACTCCATGTGCTGAGTCGCCTCCCCTTCCCTTCACCCCCCTCGACACCCTCAACCTCTCACACACATCACAACCAAGTCATACGATCCTTGTTTTGGTCGTGTACCAACCCTCCTAGTTGAGAGTACAATGTGAGGAGGGCGTGGCAGTGAAAGGGGAGGGGGTGCTATACTGACGTAAAAGGGGGTGGAGGGGGGGGCTGTCTGCCCCGTTCCACAATCTGACACCTGGGGCTTGTCCCATAAGATGACCTCCTGCAATTCTATGAAAGTTCTAATAACACCCCCCCACCCTTTTTTTTTCTCAACATATTTTTTTGGGGGCATTCTCTTTTCAGCAAGGAGGACTATTCTTGTGGGTACCCGCATCATTGGGAAGTTATATGATCATTTAGGTCTGTCTGTTCCCGTTAGTTAAAGCTATTGGGTATAGTCTTGGCAAGTTCAAACTGATTCACTTTGAGAGATGTATAAATAGGTTCGGATTTTCGTAGTGCTTTTATAATGATAGAAGTTCTATAGAACAAAATAACAGTAAGCATAGTAATGTGTGAATGGAACTCTTTCTATGTCTAAACACATATATTTTATTTATTACTGTTTTAAAATAAATGATGTGATATTCAAGCCAATTTTCTGAAATTTTCAGGCAAGGTCAAGGCAGGCGAAATTAGAAAATAACTATATTAAAAAAATTAAAAATTCTTTTTGACATTTTAAAGGGAATATTTAACGTTTTTGAGGACATAAATAAACTATTCCCAGTTATTACATCAATGTGGAAGTGTAGGAGACCCAAGAAATGGGAGGTATTTTTCCAGTTTTTATAGAAAAAATAAATAAAATATTTCTCCAATAGAAATAGAGTTTATTTTTCTTCACTTAGTGGTATCCACAGTTTTAGAATATCCGTCAAGGTTGTCCTGGAATTTGATGACAACACTTTATCTTCATTTAAAAAGTTTCTCATCTAATGCCGCTCGGTTCATGACAGCTATTCAACAACTGTTGATATCACCGTGTAAAAAAAATTAAACTCTATGTTTATATTGAGGAAATATTTTATTTATTTTGGCCTAAGGAATGTTTTGCTCCGAAAACTTCAAAAACCTTTACCTTTTCGCGCGTCCCCTACACTCCCACCTTGACTTACTTTTTTTAAATTATAAACACCCCTGGAAAAACGTTTCAGTGGAATTAAAAGTGGTGAGGTGATGTATTTATAATTTCGTTATTAATACATTCAATCCCGAGGCCATTTCAAATGCAGTATCGATAATTACAACACCATTCAGTTCACTAAAAATACCACTTTCTATTCTCTACTGACAAGAGCAAAAATTCTTATAAATTGTTAAACAATAGCTGGGGACCTATTTTAGATATATTTAACTTTGTAAAATGATCTTCCAGCCCCTACTTATGTAGATCACAAAGTTAGTAACAATTCACTAAGCAAGTGCTTATACGTTTGGATTAAGATATTGTTCATAAACAACACTAAGAAACAATAAAATGGACAGTTTTACATTTCATGTCATCTTATATCTTTACACATTTTGTATTCTGGGCACCTTCAGACATATTCACGGGAACTTTTGATTCAAATTTAATAAACACAATAGTTCAAAATTGAATGGATAGTTTTGTTTTAGTTTTAAGTAGTTAAGGTGGCCCAAAACAAACCAGCCTACCAGGTAACATAATTTAAAATCCCTAAACATGATACAATGAACGTAAATCTCACCGCCAAACAAAATATAAGACCTTTAATTTCCATTGCAAGGTTAATTTTTTTTAAAAATTTACGTTATGTATTTAACATGCACTTTATGGACCGGTTAATTATATCAGCACACGACTTATAAACAAACAAAAATCTAGGACAGACACAATATCCAGCCCCCGGCACTGTGAAAGGGAAAACCCACATTTCACCAATGATACATTTTTCAACCATGCTAGGAATCGAACCCGGGACCCTTATCTCAATAGACAAACACTCTATCGACTGAGTTAAGGTGTTAGACCTAATCAAAACAATGTAGAGTCTAGGAATCTCGACTTAATGTGGACTGAGATGGTGTCGAGTTATTGAAATGTCGAGTTTTACGAATGAACTTGCATAAGATGCATGTTTACTAAATAAGGATGAATCAGTATCAAATATTACAGTCCAGTATTGAATATTATAGGTATAGTTGTACTTTACTGTAGTATTGAACTGTAGTATTGTACGGTACAGTAACAGTAACACACTCACAGTACAATATATTACATGTTAATATAATGGTGTGTACACAGTAGCCCCATGACTTCTTTGGTGCTGACTGACAGCTCACAGCTGACAGCTGACGGCTTTGAGAAGCTACCAGACCAAATTATGTATCCCTACGCCGAACCATATTATCTGCAAAAACATGTGTTTAGCATCTGTCACTTCTGACAGTCAAAATTTAGGTATATACCTAAATATTGACTGTCAGAAGTCATATATGAGCTGTCAGTCAGCACCAAAGAAGCCATGGGGCTTCTGTACATACGTGTATTATATAGAAATACAGTACAGTACTGTACATATAAGATTATATTGATTCGAATAACACGTTACTGAATTTGAAAACCAACAAATACAACCCTTGTTAAAAACACCACACCACGACTGTTCCACTCGAGTACACAAACAAACTGAAAGATTATATATACAGTTGACTGAACCTGGATTGTGATGACTGGCACCAACAACTGTGTGCATGTGCGAGTGTCGAGTTAGACGAAATGTCGAGTTTCCGAGACTCTAATTTCTTGAATATATTTAGTTAATACATCTAGTTCTTGTTTGTTTACCCTGATTTTGGTAGGAAGAACAGTATGTGGTAACTACTAAAGTTACTAAAACAATTTTAATATATTCATACATCAAGTTATGCTATCTGCAGCTGTCACTATTGATATATATTACCAATACCTGTAAAATAGCACAAATGATAATAGTAAAATGTTATCAATTTTGGACGTAAAGAAGTATTTTTGAACTTTCTAACTGTTGGTCCAACCAGATTCAGGTTTGTAATCTTCTCACCCACACCAAGTTGTGTGTAAATTATCGGGCTGAGTAAGCTGTCAATAAGCAGCGGTCAATGTGTCAATGTTTTGAGTGTTTCTATATAAGAAGAGGAGTAACTAGAACTGACAGGTGAGGTGTGGTGGGTGTTCTAAGGATCCAACTGGTCTATTTAGGGGTGAACAAAAATACTTCAACAATTACTGCCAGCTTAAGGACAGTTTCAGCGTATGTACTGATTGGTTTTATAGTAGTTTAATTATTAATTATTATAAAATAAATATAGTATTTTTATTACCAAGTTATTCAACATACGTTATCTAAACACACATATTTTTTTAACTAGCATATTTATTGGAGTTTATTGGGGTTTTACTAATACATCATTAAGATTATAATAAAAAGGGTAGGTCTACTGTTTTTTTTATAGCAATGAAAATATTTAAGAATATCCCAAAAAATGTTTATTTAAGAACAAAAGAGTACAAGATATATAGTCCATCATCCCCCTCTACAAGATGTTAGAACCTATTCAAAATGTTCTTAAACACACGCTTCTTTTGCTGTTGTGAAACGCGTCTTACTATCCGTCCGGACTATCAGTTACTTAATAATTGTATAGAATGATGAACTAGTAAACAAGTAGTAAATATCTTCGTCAGCACCAACCAGAATCGAGCCAGGTCCCTCTTTTCAGTTAGGAGCATTAATCCTAGCCACTTAGTCACGGTGACATTGTATTAATAGGCTAAAAAAAGGTTGTGATCAATAATAGAATTATTATTATTATTATTATTAGCACCGCGTCTTACTACCCGTTCGGGTTGTACGCACTTACGCTAATGAGTAATGGTAGGGTGATTGTGAGATGAAATGAAGGACCTACAGTTTAACGTGGAATCCGAACCACGGTGGAGGCCTGGCATTCCCCACATTCACAAGATGTCTTGTCAGAGGTGAAGGAAGGGTTTGGTAATCAGATAAATCTGCGCTGGGACCGAGGATTGAACCCCGGCCGCCAGCACAGAAGTCTGACACCTTACCCCTAGACCGCCAGGTCACCCAATAATAGTAAACTTATGATTGTAGGAAGGATTGTACGAACATATTTTATTATTAGTGTTATTTTATAGGAATTGATTATATCTATAAAAATGGCTGTTTCAGATAACATGAATTTACGTATGAATATATAAAAAAATGTTTTAGTATATTTTGTAACTGTTAAAAAATGTTAGTTTTCCTCTTAATTAAACTGTACATAGTTTAATATGCAAGTAAACAACAGGTAAATCTTGATTTAACAAACTCAGTTGCATCTGTTGAACTTTTATTAAGTTCAAGGAAGAAAAAGTTTTGTTTTAAATTACAAGATGCAAGAAAAAGATACATACATAAATTTATGCCTGATCAATTCACCCCTAATACGTATAACCTGAAGAGCTAATAAGACGCGGCGATTATAATTAAATCTAATATGAAAAAAATAATTATATTTATTAATCTTCTCTCCTTGAGAGGGTTACCTACATCTCTAAAGTTTTACCAAAATGGTTTGTTATTCAATTCCTAACGTTTGAAAATCAAATATACTTATTTACTTTCATTTGTAGTATTATGTAGCCTACTTTAATTACTTAATTTTATTATTTAAGAATAAGATATTTTGCCTTTCAAATCAGTTACGCTGAATTAAAATGAAATGTATTAAACTTATTTACTCATATAAACCCTATTCAATATTCATAATAATTACTGGAACTTTAGTTGTCCTACTAGAGATAACTAGTCAATGCGTTAAGCGAATTTGATATTGAAACCAACTTTTATTTTAGGGATAATATCAATCCAAAGTACGGGAATATTCTATAATTATTCTCCCAATAAAAATTTAAAAAAAAATCATTTCATCGTCGACTGGAATATAATAATGAATTTAAAAAATACAATCACACTAAAAACTGTACACAAATTAACTTTATTCCATACTGTAATTAATTTCTTCCTAATGTGCGTTTGATTTACCCTGGAAGGTGCTTACCGTACCTAGTTTCACTACGGTGTAGGATATTAGATAAGGTCATAGTGAAAGAGGTCATGGTAAGACTGCTATTTTTCAAGATAAAGGTAGTGTACAGTTTAAAGTAACTTATCTTTAAAATATAATAATAATAGTAATTAGCACCGCATCTTACTACCCGTTCGGGTTATACGCTTTAAATACTAATTACTCTAATGGATTAGGAATTGGGAAGGTTGAATTAGAGGAAGTGAACCCGCATTTGCGTGGAGGGAAAGTGGAAAACCATTTAGGAAACCCCCAGTTCACCCGACCGAGATTCGAACCTCGATCTCCCCGTCCTCAGCAGTCTTGCTCAACACGACAAGCGCGTTAGCCAACTACGCCATCGAGGCGGGTTTATCTTTAAAAGGTTTCATAATATTTTATGTTTTCATCCTACAAAAATACAATATAATTTAAATAAAGAATACTCTTTCTTAGAAAAAATAACTTTTTTGTAGCCAACGTTGTTAATATTTTACTGTATTATTAGTGTTTTTATCGGCATTGAAAATATTTATCAAAAATGACAGCTGAAGGTCGCATGACTTAACGACTAAACACGTGAAAGTAGATCTAGTAACTCTTTTATTTGCCCTTCTTATGAAAATTGAAAAATTCTGAATGCTATAAACTGTTTTATTAATGTGTTTTATTAAAATGTTTTCGTGTAAAAACCTTACATCTTGTTATTTAGACTATTATTATTATTGGACAATTGGACATTTTTATTTAGTTCTTAGCAAGAATATACATAAAATTGGATTAAACATATAAGGAGTAGGAAGAAAGCAAGAAATGTAAAAATAAGGATATAAATTAGATTACATTGAAATGCTGCAGAAAATGTGAATTATCTGCGCCTCAAGAAAAAAAAAATGTGATAAAAAAAAGATAAAGAAGTTTCAGTTAAAAAGGAAATTAGTGATCAATTGAAAGCTAAAGAATCCAAGCAGTAGAAAGCGCGGGGAAAGAGAAGCTCAAAATGATTTCTGTGTTAAACAGGGAGTGATGAGGAACGAACTTGGAGGAGAAAAGGGGAGGAAGAAGATCTAAAGAATGGCTCAGCGAACAAAAGCAAAGAAAAGGGCTCTGAGGAAATTCCGGAAAGCTGGAACTATTGGGAGAATAATGAGGCCATATTAGGTTTCAGACTTGCAGCTACGATGGGAAACGGGGAGCGGGGGTGAGGACGTCTATATATACCTTTTATAAAAACACACCATTTCCGTGTTTGAAAGGTATAAATATTGATATTCTTTAGTTCATTTTGTTCAGAGAAAATAGATATCTCACTGCATAAAATATGTAAAAAACTCGTTTGATAATCTTCATTTAACTAGCTAAAATATAATTAATATTCTCATATAGTTAGTTACTTTTAGAAGTTACGTTAATCACAAGGGCTATTAACGTTCTAATCTATTCACCCTGATTAGAAAAAAATTGAATCTCACAGTGAAAATCACAAGGTGAAAAACCTTTATTCCCAGTCTATTCCGGTGGGTTTCGAATAATGACCTCACGGCAGGGCAGCTACCCATGCGTCATGCGAGTATAGCACCTTGAACCACTTGACTATAACTACAGAATATACAGTTCAATTTTCTTAGGAATACAGCTTTAAAAGTTACTAGATATCTACATGAAATCACGTATTCATACGTTAATTCGTGTGACATACAGCAGTCACATTTTATAGATACTATCAATCAATACCTATAAAATAACACTTATTATATAGTAAAACGGTATCAATATTGACAACAACAAAACAATTTTTACTGTTCTTATGAAAATTGGACTGTATTTGAGATACCCAATATTTCTTTTAGTCAAAACCAACTCAATTCAATCACGGCTTTTTAAATAATTTTTTTTAGCACATCATCTTACTACCCACCCGAGCTATAAGTTTATATTACTAATTATGATAATGTGCTAGGGATGAGGAAGTTATAATTTGGGGGAAGTGTGCCCGAAAAGACGGGGAAGTAGAGTGGAAAACTATTTAAGAAAAAAAACACCTCAGTACACCCAACCAGGTTTCAAATCACGACCTCCACATCAACGGCAGTTCAGCCTATTGTGAGAGTGACGCCTTAAACCACTCGACCACCGAAATGGGTTTATTTGTTGGTAGTTACAGTACTGGCTATATTTTATTCATCTTTTGAATGTGCCGACTGTTTGATGGCTTATATGAACTTAGTTATAGAACAAATACAGCTTCCAAACCCCATACAGTTAATGTATCACTCAGTAAAAGCAATCAAACCTAACCACATCAGTGAAAACGCGGAAAAAGGTGTTAGGCTCGTCTTGTATGGTTTACTGGAGACGAGGAGGTTCGGGTTATTGAATCCCCCTCTCTCTCTCGACGCCAATGCGGGGCACATTTTCTTGGTTCCTATCCTATCTCATCAGTGTGAACATACGGACAACCCGGACGTATTTGAGAGACGCGAGATCACGATCACTGAGATACAATTATAGTTCGCCCTTTACCGACCTTCGAACCTGGACCACCTAGATGAGTCAACATATACAATCCCATGCAAAAATCTATGTTGAACTACTGTTTCTTATTAACTTAGAACTACATCATTCAAGAGCGTTTTTTTTAATCACATGGGTGACCTGGCGGTCTAGGGGTAAGGTGTCAGACTTCTATGCTGGCGACCTGGGTTCAATCCTCGGTCCCGGCATAGATTTATCTGATTACCAAACCCTTCCTTCACCTCTGACAAGACATCTTGTGAATGTGGGGAATGCCAGGTCTCCACCGTGGTTCGGATTCTACGTTAAACTGTAGGTCCTTCATTTTCATCTCACAATCACCCTAACATTACACATTAGCGTAGGTGCGTATAACCCTAACGGGTAGTAAGACGCGGTGATAATAATAATAATAATAATAATATCATATGGCGTTACTACCATTACTATCTGGGAGGGGGACATGGCATCCAGTTCAGTCACCTGTACGTTGACTGTTCACTGTTCTGGTGAGACAGAGCGTTACCCAGGGTACATACATCACACCTGAGAAGATTGTCTACAGATCAAACCCGCAATGTGATGATAGTTATTATAAAGGTGTGGAGCCAGGAGTGTTCTCACACCTAACTTAAGCCTAATTTACCAACCCTTGGTGCTCGTTAGGATAATACCCTTTAAAATAAAAATACCCATAGTACCAGCCGGGAATTGAGCCAGGCATAACTAGGTTCGTAGCCAGGTGTACTGACCGTTACACTACAGGAGAGAATTTGGATAATCTTAATTAATTTTATTTTAATAAAATGAACCAGACTTGACATGAAGCAATAATAGGAAACCTCATTTTGGAAAAATCACCATTAATGCAGAATGACAAGATACTAATGCAGAACCGAATATCTCTCTAATAGATACTTAACTATCGTCATAGATAGAGTGGATAGTAGCTAGAATATTCAAAATACAGATTAATAGTTTATATTGGTGTTTCTCTCAAATTGAGTAAATATTAATTTAAAACTGACCCATTTGTATAATTGGAACAGCATTGAACAAATCGAAAATAAGATACAATTAAGGAAATGTGAAGTAGACAATTTTTTTATGACCGCCAAAATGCTTAGTTTGCATGCATCAAAATTGACACAAGATGTAAAATTTGACATCAGCAGAAAAAAATTATCCGGGGCAAAAGTATTTACTGCACAGTATATACAAATAGATTGATTTAACTTTTTTAATCTGTTTGGACAAATAGTATATGACAGTTACCAGAGTTATTGAAAATACAATATAATTCCTATAGGTAGAACACTTTCTGATAACTACAAAAGTTACTGAAACTATAATAGACGTATATATGTAAGAAATATATAGAACGGTTACAAAACTATTGGAAATATAGTAGAATTATTGTTGGAAGAACAGTATGTGACTGTTACAAAAGTTACTGTAAATAGAGTAGAATTATTGGAAGTACAGTATACGACGTTTACTAAAGTTACTACAGTAAAACTATTTTTACATACTTATACGTCCGCTAATGTGATCTGCGCTGTAATCTTTTATAAGTGCTGTAAATATATATAAAGTAAAAGTAACAATAGATATTCTTTAAATTGAAAAATGACACCTAGACACGAGAATCTAACCCGGAACCTTCGAGATAGTCCGACAATGCACTTGCACTGAGCTAGCCAGGAGTCATCCCGTGCCCAGGGTCATTCTTCACTCATTTTAAGACAGAGTCTGTGATGGAGTTGCGGAAATCGTCAGCCACATATGAGCGATCAATTAAGATCAGAAGCTGTCAGATAACGCAGCCATCTTCAACTCGGTAGAACATTATGCTGACAAAATAATGTACGATACAATGACAGTTAAATGGTCAAGCTCTTGTAGTTGTCGTACATTTTGCATCATAAAGCCCTCCCGAATCGGAGATGCCTGCGTTATTTGATAGCTCACGATCTTAATTGATCACTTATATGTAGCCGACTATGTCCGAAAGTCCATCACAGACTCTGCCTTAAAATATGAGTGAGGAATGAACATGGACACAGGATGACTCCTGGATAGCTCAGTGGTTAGAGAATTGACGGACTAGCCTGAAGGTTCCGGGTTAGATTCCCGTGTCCATATATAATTTTTCAATTTAAGTAATATGATATATAGATGTTGCTATAGCAATAATTAACAACCGAAACAGCTCGGCTATATAATCCATCATGATTAGTAATAATTAAGTTAAATGCTATCAATGTTTACCGCAAATATTGGTATTTTCTAAACTTTTTTTTTCTGCCAGAATCTTAATATATTTTCATATGTAATATCATATGAGCTAGAAATAATACGTACAGTAGCCCCATGGCTTCTTTGGTGCCGACTGGCAGCTCACAGCTGACGGCTTTGATAAGTTACCAGACCAAATTATGTATCCCTACGCCGAACCAAATGATCTGCAAAAACATGTGTTTAACAGCTGTCACTTCTGACAGTCAAAATTTAGGTATATACCTAAATGTTGACTGTCAGAAGTCAGCTGTGAGCTGTCAGTCAGCATCAAAGAAGCCATGGGGCTACTGTATGTGTCAATTACAATAATAATAGTAATAATAATAAATTTTGAAAAAATATCATGTTAACGGCAAAAATACATCGTATTTCCAAAAGTTGCCTCCTAACCGCTATTTTACTAGAGAAATAATAAGCATTTACTAAAAAGGTTAAATCAAATTTAAATAAAGAATGCTGGTATTTTTTACTGAAATCTTTGTTTTATTTTAACTTAACGTGATATAATTTTACATAATATTATTCGAATTATTCAAACAAGTTAGCATACTAAAAGAGATTAAAACATCAAAGGCTAAAATTATATTATAACAACGCTGTTTTTGTTTATAGGTAGGCTACTTAAATATTTATAAGTAAAAAAAAACAATTTAGAAATATGGCGAAAGTCTTCGTTCTTACATATTACTTTAAAAATATGACATAGGCCTAATAATTTTAAATTCAAATATTTATGATTATTTATTCTTCTAGTAAGATATCGGTTGATATACTTTGCAAAACTATGAATAATAATTTTAATTAAATAAATAAATTAAAACTCTGTAATTATGTTATACTAATCCCATTAATCCTATCACCAAATTAATATTATAACAATTTTCTTCCCGTTTAATATTTAAAATTAATAATGCTGAGTTCACCTTCAACTAAATAAGATAAGCATACCTCAAACTTAAAATACTCCAACATTTCTATCCAAATTTTCAAATATCCTTATATTAGATTTTTAAATTCTAAATAGCTTTCTAAATGAAATTAATGTCAAAGAAATATTGTGTACAAAGTACATTTCAAAGTCGTCTACAAATTAATATTTCAAAGGAGAATGTGTAATTTCATGAACCTTTTGGGAATAAAATAACTCCTTTCAGTTTATATATTAAAGATAACCTTGTAAAAAAATCGCACTTTGTGCAGAAAGTTCTTATTATAATTTAGAACATTTAATACATTTTATTGAAATGAATAGTACATCTTTTAATTGCGTGTGGGGGTGAGGGGTATAGGGTAGAAAGTATAAAGTAGGGGAAGAGGAATATAAAGAAAGTATAAAAGCAGTTTTCTGGCATTAGGTGGATGCAGCTTTCCTCTAATCGGCTTCGACATTCTAAATTCGAAATGAGTTTTTGACTTCCCCCTTCCAGCCCCTCGAAACACCCTTCCCTTATCATCTGTGCCCCTCCTCATTTCTAAGCAAACGACTTGTCCCTCTAACCCTTACTTTCCTTCCTTTTTTTCTCTACCCCTTGTGTCTTTATTAATCCACCCCTTGCCCTAAGAATTATGAAGAGTGAACGTTTGTCAATACCCCGATCCGTCAGTTCATAATCAGTCATGTTAGGACCGGTGGTTCATATCACATCTGCTACGATGTATTGGGTTAAATATTGTCAAGGTTACCCTTAATTTCATTCCTTACCGGATAAACCAATAAAATACTAACACATTTATAATTTCCTGTGACTTTTTTCTTTTTGGGAAATACGAGGACAACTGTTTAACACTTTTGTATCGATCCAACCAACAAATCAATTTAAATGTTCACTAATAATGGTTTTCGAAAAGATATCATTATCAATAAAATTAACTTTACTTATTTGAAATATAGATTTTAGGCCTATAAAGACTTAAGGATAAACGATATTGAATGTATAGGACCTTGAGTCGGACTTGATTGATGGCAAAATTGTTTTATTGATTTAGGGCTTGTATGAGCTAGTTTTAGTATTTAAGAAATAAAATATTTCTAATGTTTGGGGATTGGTATTAAGTGCTTTCCTTAAGTTAGTTTATTGGTATATCACCATATTTAAAATGTAAATATTAGACTAATAAAACATCAATTTTTAGCTAAATACTTAACCAACAACCTTTCTAATGTTATGAATTAATGTAGTTTCTAATATTTAATTACGTCGAAATATACAAAGGGTATAATTTTAATAATTGGGATCATGCAAGTTTGAAATAAATAAAGCATACTATTTTTTTCTTTCAAAATGTGCAGTTTGAACTTGCTTATGGTTTATTAGAACAATTGAAAATAATTCATTTGTAAAACACCTCGTTTCTTGTGCAACCGAGAGATTTCCCCTGCATAAAGCCCACATGCCCGTTCTACTTATTTATTATGCGCTATCACGCAGTTTAATGCTATATATTTTAGTTCTTTAACAAACCGTAAACATCGTCTTTAAAAACAACTACTGTTGTTATTATTATGGTTGTTTCTGTCATTATTTTGACAAAGACCGGAAGTGGTAAATCAAAATAACTGTCTGCCCTTCCGCCTGCACCTTTAGGGGTGATGAGAGTTTCTAATTGAAAAAAGAAATGCAACGCTTATAACCTCGTTCATTTTTATGTGCATGGATTTAAAAAAATGTTTTATAAATAAACATTATATGAGTAGGCCTATTTTATAAATTATATTTATTTATATAAATTAAGCGAAGTAAATAAACACTTGATTTGATTGTAAAAAACAGACACATTTTGTCATCGAGATATACGATGTATAATGACAAGATAAAGTGTACACAAAGATTTGTGCATGTTTAAATAATATTAGCATATTATTATAAGATTATATTAAAAAATAATGTACCTAAGTTTGTCAGGTTATAAATGCAGGCAAAAATGAATTTATACACAAGATGATAATCATTATCTTCTACAAGATAATATATATACTCACATGGTATATTGAGTTTATGATAAATTTAACAATGAGGAAAGTTGAAGAGAATATTATATACAAATTTTAACAATGTGAATATAATTATTTTATTTAGTTGCTTCTTTTAATTAAGCTGTGTAACCGTAAACATTATAGTCAATCTATTGCAAATAAAACAGATTAAATATGTTTTACTTTCTCACATAAAAGAAGAATGGTTATACTGTAGTAATATTGAGAGAAAAAAATCTCAAAATTTTGAATAAAATAAGTTACACTTTTAATTTTTCCCCGATTTTGAAAGGCTGTGCCGTTTGGATCTTTGTGTAATTATGTAAAATTTAAAAAGGTTTAACTTATGGTCTTTAAATGGGATATTTAGGCTTGTTTTCATCTAGCGTATGGTGAAAATTAGCCTAAAGCAGAAACATCAAAATATTATTATTTTATTCAAAACAACATGTACAGAAAAAAAATATTTGTTTTAAAAATTACTTAAACTATGTTTAGGACAAAATCTACTTGTTTACCAGATCCTAAATAAAATTATTTAAATAAATTATAATCATATCAATCCTTCAATAACTAACATCATGGAAATAACTTTAATTTCTCTCGACCCCTCGTCAAAAAATAGAACTTGAGATTTTGATAAATGTTCTCTGAAACAACAAAAAAAGTTGTTTTCACAGTGCCATCCGTCTGTCTGTCCGCCTCCTGTCTGTACCTCAGACTAGAGCCGAAACTATTTTATAGATGGGTCTAAAACTTGGTGTCTGGGGTCACCCCGAGGTTTTTTTTTTTTTTTTTGAATTAGTCATCTAACCCTAAAATTAAGGGCAAGAAGAGAAAAAAAAATATATTTTCTCGAGACTCGCTCAAATGGTTTGGATTATATTTTATATATAGATACTGTTTATCATTATAAACAAGATGTAAACTCTCATTATCTTATGAAAATGACTTTGAGGGTATTTCGCACAGGGGAAAATTTCCTATTTTAATCATTTCTCCTCAACTATTTGAGATAGCCTCTGACAAGACATCTTGTGAATGTGAGGAATGCCAGGTTCTCCACCGTGGTTCGGATTCCACGTTAAACTGTAGGTCCTCCATTTCATCTCATAATCACCCTAGCATTACACATTAGCGTAAGTGTGTATAACCCGAACGGGTAGTAAGACGCGGTGCTAATAATAATAATAATATTTGAGATAGGATATAACCTAGTGCTGTATATTTGTAGTATTTTAATTTTTTTTTTATAAAACCATTAGTTTCTGAGCTATAAGCAAATATAATTATACACACACACACACACACATATATATATATATATATAATATATTAATTCAGGTCTTTGAAATGAATTTGATTCTTATGCTATGCTCTTTGATAGTCAAAGATATTTATCTTTTTTTTCTGTAACAATTTTCCTGGTTCCTAATGCCATGGAGTAAGTAGCAGTGTATATTATTTCATTTATGATATTTGGTTTAGTGTTTCTACAAAAATGTATATACCTATTATTTCGTTTCACAAATCTTATTAGTTTTTAGTAAATGTATATATTAAGATAAAAGAGAGGGAAAATCTGTGCGGTGCGCCTACCATTAATTTTCCTTGAAGCAAGTATTTATTAAGGACAGCGATTATTTAACAGCCTTTCTAAATTCTCATAGAAGTTATAGCATTTTAGAAAATGTGTGCCTTTGATATTAAAAAGTTATGGAAACTATAATATTTAATTTGTATTTATGTGAATTTTGAATGATGTTTTTGGTCTTTATCTACATATTGATTATTCTATCCAACTTTTTTGAATGTATATACATTCTAGAAAATAATAAATAATACCTTAGCTTTAAGTATTCTCTCTAACTTATGCTCTAAACAGCCGTAGGAGTAATGTGTTATGCGTTTGTTCCAAGAGCTATCTACAATAAGACCAGCCCAAGTTTGTACAGAAATAAAGAAAGCAAATTACAGGTCATAATCTTAGTAATGACAGCTATTCTGTCTGCTTGTCAAGCTACTTTAACAGGAATGAATGGGAAGACCACAAAAAGGTACAAAATAAGACTTGATTCATTAAAACAGTTGGTATTCAATGAGTTGGAAGGGGCCAACGTTTTGATTCGTCACGTTGTAATAATTGTAGTACCTATTAGGGGCATAAGGAAAGGTGAGTTGTTTGTCATTACGCAAGGAGAAATAAGAAAAAACAAAAATCATCGAATTATTTGTGTGGAATCCATTCTTGTTTTGCGTCATGGTACGTAAGATAGCACGGAAGGAAAATTACCTCACTCCACAAATAAACAAGGCATGGAAATACATTTAATTTAATACGCCCGTCCAGGAGCTGCAAACTCAATCTTTGGCACTCAAACTCTGGGAATCTAAAAAAAAAAACAAAAAAAAACACTAAATTATATTACAGTGGGTGGGGATAAGTTATAATTTATTGGGTCATTTCCCGGACCGTAGGCCTTTTACTATATATATATAGAAAAAGTTATTAATAATAATATAAGGGAGGTTGGCTACGCGTTATGGTTTGGAAAAGTCTTACCCATAGTTCAAAGCCCATAAAATAAAAACAAAAGATTTGGATATAAATAAAATACCAAGGAAGAGAGTTTTTTTTAAGAAAATATTTTAATCGGTTATATATTTTAATTTAAAAAGCTTTGATAAAATATTACAACAAAATATGATAAACATTATACTGTTTTATTGGCGTACTTAGTTTATTTGATCTCTTTGAACTAATTTTTTAATAAAATCTATGTAAAGATGAAGTTCCTCTGCTGAAGTGCGCCCTTAAGGTGAGTGTGTAGAAAACGCGAGTTAAAGGGAATGTTTTTACGCTTTTATTTACAACAAAACCTTTGTTTTACCAAAATAAATCAAATAATGCACAAGTAGAGACATACACAGTAGCTTAATTTTCTTCACAGGTTGATATCAACAGTTGTGTCATGAGTATAGCAGCATTAGATGAAAATCTTTTTAAATGAAAATTTAAAAAAAGTTGTCATAAAATTCCAGGACACCTTTGACAAATATTCAACAACTGTTGATATCACCATGTAAAGAAAATTAAGCTCTATGTTTATGGTGGAACTATATGTGATTTATTTTGTCAAAAAAAAGTTCCATATAAAAACTACAAGCACACTGATATTTTCTCGCATTGCTTAAAATTTCACCCAAACAACCAAGGCCATACTGAAGAGGGTAAAACAAGGGGAGGTTTTTTTTTTCTGATATGACTCGCCCTACGGGTATGATTAATAATGTAGTTTAGTAATCCTCGTTATTGTCTAGGCTAGTACATTATCTGAGTCTTATAGAATACTTTAAACCTTCAACCTCTTATGATTGAATCAAACCTTGAATTATTTCAAGAGTTATTCAAAGTTAAAAACACTCTTTGGGGGACTTCACCATGAAGCACCAGGGGTGGAATGCTCCAAAAATAAAATTTTAGGTATGGCCCTGAAAACAGAATATGATTGGTTCTCAGACGTTGATACAGCACAATTTTCATAGAAAGAACCTTATATTACAGCTAGAAAAGTTACTAGATATATTTTCCCGTAGTCCTATTCGTACGTTAAGTCACGTAAAATGCGTGCCACGTTTGGTAAATACAATCATCATCAACCGTTTTCAGCCTGTGGCCGGTTCAGTTTGGTAAAATGTCTCCATCCTCTTCTGTATTTCCACCATTCTTTCTCTTTTAATCGCTTCCGTTTTCTGCTCCCACTATAAATCAATATTAAATATATANTATATATATATATATATATATATTATAACACTGTTAAAATACTAAACTGTTATCAGTTTAGGCCGAAAAAATATGTATTTATTTTACTAAAGGCCTTTCCTATGAAAATTTAAGTGTAACTGACGTTCGTCAAGGAATTGAATAAATAACAATAAAAGTCAAAATTACCATCAAGCATTCTTTCGGGGAGGCTCTCCCTCCCTCTCCCCATTGCAACGTTTCTTATCAACTGCAACTCACACTAACTTATCACACAGTTCTCTGCCGAGAGCCTCACGTGGTGATCAACATCTCGCTCATCACAGCACAGCTTTGGCACGTCTTTGATCCGCAGACGCCTCTACTAGAATGCCCGACCGCATCAAGACTAATTGCGAGTCTGCCGACACTAGAGATGTGACCCTCAGCATTTCCCGTGTTGAAAAACTTGCTATTATTATATTTATTACTATTAATAATATTATTAGTGGTGGCGGTAGTAGTAGTAGTAGTAGTAGTAATAATAGTTAAGAAACAACCCTTCATGTTAATACTTTAATTATTTTTATCCTCAATAATTCAACTAAAATAATGTTACACTATATGACGTGTAGATAAAATAGGCTCCTCTAGGTACCACTTCTACAATTCAACCCCTCCACCGCAAGCCACCACTGAGTAAAATTTTACTATTCAAAATTTACCGGATAATATTCATCTCTGGCTGCCCCGTGAAACAAGCATATCAAGAGTCGTCCTGAGAAACTGGTGGGATGCTACACCGACCTAACAAAAAGAGCTAACCGCCTCGGTGGCCGCGTGGTCTAATGCGCTACTCTCGCAGGGGTCTAGACTGCTGATGACGGGGAGATAGAGGTTCGAATCTCGGTTGGGTTTACTGAGGGTGGTTTAAAAAAATGTTTTCAACCCTCCCTCCACGCAACTGCGATTACACTTCCTATAAATATAACCTTACTTAACTATTATAGATCATTAATAGATAAACCTATAGCCTGAACGGGTAGTAAGACGCGATGCTAAAAAAAAGTCACAAGTAGTTTAGATGACTAACTTGTAGTGCACGGGATTCGTTCGGCCCCACTCAACCTAAAGTCTCAAGTTTTGTAGCTGGGAATCAGACCGACAGATGTGCGCGTGGCAGAAGCCAATAAGAGAGTCAATTAACTAACTGTCTATTTACTTGTGAGGATTCCCAACCACCAACTCACAGCGAATATCAATCATCCACGTTAAGCTAAAGTTTCTTTCAAAGTAAAATATAACATTTACATTATTTAAAAAGAACACACTATAAATCGATGAGATTCAATTGACTTCTTCGGAGAGACTCTTTCTCTAATTCCGGTTGGGTAGTATTTAATTATTCACGAGGTACGACTGATTCAGAGCATACAATAATTTCTGTCGCATGGAAAAATAACCACATTCACCAAAAATAAATGTTCAATATGGGAGACTAATATGCACAAAATATTTGTTTGTGATTATGTAATAACGTCCTTAAAATAGGAAAATTATCTAAATGATTAAGTATATTTCAAATATTTCAACAATTAGTTGTATATCGGTAAAGAGTTCGTTTTTTTTAATCATTTGAAGCAAGTTTTTCCTTTAGTGTCTTTGATCTCCAATTCAAACTAAGTTAAATAATTTAAAAACCATTATTACACACATACTGATACTGGAGGGAGAACGATTTGTTTCGGAATCACATGACAGACAAATTCACACCTTGTCTTACTAACCTTTCAGGCTACGCGCGCATGTACACTCAAATGGGGTAAGCTTTCTATTAAATTCAACCTTCCTCATCCTTAAAACATTATCCTAATTAGTACAGTAGCCCCATGGCTTCTTTGGTGCTGACTGACAGCTCACAGTTGACTTCTCACAATCAACATTTAGGTATATACCTACATTTTGACTGTCAGAAGTGACAGCTGCTAAGAACATGTTTTTGCAGATCATATGGTTTGGCGTATAATTTGGTCTGGTAACTTTTCAAAGCAGTCAGCTGTGAGCTGTCAGTCAGCACCAAATGAAGCCATGGGGCTACTGTACTAATTAGGATAATGTTTTAAGGATGAGGAAGGTTGAATTTATAGAAAGCTTACCCCATTTGAGTGAGAAACAAACCTACCTCTGTATACCTGACCACATATTGAACCCTGGTCTCCCCATTATTGGTATCTCAGTCTATCGCGAGGTTTGGTGTCAACTGGTTTCCTTATCCTTATAGTTGTTATTTATTATGACTCGTATAACAATATCTCTCAATATTTATTACAGACTAAAACAGGATTGCATAAGTTAAACTCGTTTTGCTCGTTGGGAGTTCCGCCCCCAAACTCCCAGTGAGTTTTCTTTGCAAGTGGATGTAAACTAATGTAATTCCAGAACCGTTTTTTGATAGGTCTTACCGTTTAGCCACAAGAGTCCTCAAAAGAAAGGTCCACATCGACTTTAAAGTTGCTCCACCATTTCTAATTTTTTTCGGGAGTTAAACATTTTTTTTTAAACTGTTTGGAATTTTCCCCTCGGTTACAGGCTAAAAGCTATAAGTTTGCCAAATTGCAAGTTTCTAGTTCATATAGAAGTGGGTAAACATTAATGTCAGTGAGTGAGTCAGCCGTGTGGCTTTATCGTAGTATAATATATTTTTAAAGTCATTTTTAGGCTTGGATAAATAATTGGAGATTAAAGTTTAAACATTAACAGGCTGTTAATAATTGTTGGCTATCTTATATTTTTATATTAAAAACAGATCAACCAAACCATACATGTTGACTCAAAATTATTTCTTTTTGGAGAGAAATAACTTTTTTTTTGATGTGTTGTTTTTATTTCTTACAGGGTTTCCTCAACTCAAAACTTCCTTCGGCTCTGGCGGTGCTTGTATGACTGGTGAGTAAACAACGCAATTGCGATAAAAGTTAATCTAAGGGGGCCGCCTAACGTAGCGTGGAGAGTTCCAGAAAAAAAAACTAGATTTAAGAAGGTTTTTGTTATTTTGAAATATTGCTCGCGCCGTATTGGATTTGAAAAGTATCATTAAAAACTTTAAATTTTATAATTTAAAACAAATTCATGAAAAAGGTGAAATTGCCTCATTTTTAAACGATGTTTTATGCAAATTATCGCAGATGTGACATAAAAGTAAAATGTTTATAGCATATATCTAACCTCCCTCGAACAAATAGAGTATTTTTTTATTAGAGCCATAACATTACATTCTAAGATCATTGAGGTTAAATATAGTAGTGTTTATAGAGCCAGAACTACCACTTAATCAAGCACAGCAGTGAGTTATACTTAATTTTAAGAGAGGGGTGTTTCAAAACAGTTTGACTCATTGGTGGAATCAAGTGCAATCAACTAATTATAGACCTGCTTCAATTGCCACTTAGCTTAAAGCGTCAGTCTTACAATAGGATAATCATGAAAGATGCCTTATCGCCGATTTAGGTATATTTTCAAGTTAAATTCTGAAGTAAAATGTTTTTCAGAAATACTAAACTTCAACATCTCATAAGAAATTAGAAAAAAAAATCAAATCACGCTGTGAAAATAATATTATAGGAATCAACGAGCTGGTTTGATAACGTAAATAAGACATAATAATATTTATTTTGTACAGGTAAGTAGGTTTTGTCTCATGCAGTCATTCTTAAACGCAAATCTCCAATTACTTTTCCACGTGGATCTACAATAACTCAAGACATGGCTTATAGAAAAAAAAGGTAGACGGGGTATTTTTTTAGAACAAAATAAAAGGGACTGATATATATATATATACATATATAAAGAAGTAGGAGTAAGTGAGATTTAAAAAAAAAAACGTTTTTGTTCTTCTTTTGTTATGAAAGACGTTTGAAAACAAATGGGGTGTTAAGTCTGACACGCCAGTCCTGAGGTAGGACTGCTATAGTGAAGCTCTGATTACAAATGGTAGTCTTGGAAGAAGAGCAAGGAAATAATAATGCCTGTCTGCTGTGATTACGGAGGAATTAAGTGATCGCTAGGAGGTGTGGTTGGTTGGAAGTATAGTGTGAGGGACTTGTACACGTAGGCTATAGTTTTTCACACACAGAAAACAAACAAAAAACAACACAACCATAATATTTTGTCGTGCCAAGCGTCTTAAAACCGTCCAGTTTATACATGTAGTATCGTGATATATTCTCATTCAGTACTTTCTTGAAAATGTGCGTCAGTGAGATAAACTCAACCAGTAGCGTGGCGTGGCGTGGCATTGATGTTGGGTTAATCAGAGTAGTTGAACCTGTACTTGTGAGTTGTTTTGTTAGTACCACGTTCCACTACCCGTTAGGGTTATACGCTTGTGTACTAAGAGCGCTAATCGTTTTAGGGACTAAGAAGATCATACTTAAAGAAGTGTCCCCGCATTTCCATGGAGGAAAAACCACCCTCAGTATACCCGACTGAGATTCGAACCTCGATCTCCTAGTCATCGACACACTAATCTACTGCGACAGTAGCGCGTTAGACCTTTTGGTCTGCAGTCTACGGCCCACAGACTTATTTTATCTGGCTCGCAAAATATTTAGCAAACAAACGATTGTGTTCATAAAAATATACTAATAGCTAATTTTGTTGATTATCTTTTTTATTTTCAAACAGACCTACCAATTTTTTTTAACCCATATTGCCCGTGATATCAAAAAGGTTGCCGATCCATGCCTCAGACCTGCGGTTCCCAGAAGATGGTCCACGAACCCACGGGTGTCTGTTCCTAGGGGGTCCACGACAACCACCAAAATTTAACAAAATAAAAAGTTAAAATAATAGTTAAACAACAGTAGGACTAATATTAATCAATAAAAACCTCTTTATCTCAGTGAAAAAATAATTGAACTCTGGTTATTAGTTTATCAGAATGATCAAAATCAAATAGCTGAAAGAGCATTGAAACATTTGCTGCCAGTTTGTACAACTTACCGGAGGGAACAAACGTTTCGACACTGTGCTACATGAAAAAAACTATAGGAATAGACTTGACATATATTCGGATTTTCGAGTCAAAGTGTCCAGCCTTCGACCTGATCTTCAAGAAGTGAAGAGGAAAAAGAAGAGGTTTCACTTATCTAACTAATAACAGACCCAAATGAATAAATTTGAACTTTTTCCTGGTTAATAAATTTTCATGTAGGCCTAACTAACCTTTTTTGTGTTAATTATTACTATTATATTAATTATTATTACAACTAGTGTAAAAGATAAAAGTATGTAAATACACATTTGACTCGGATTTACTGTACCAAATTCCCAGTTTTGTAGGTTTTCTAAAATTAATTATTAATATGGAGGGAGAGAAGTGCTATTTTCTATGCATAGAATAGATTAGATTCTAATGATTAGAAAAAACAGGAGGTCCGTCGATCTCAAAGAGCCTCTTGGAGGGTCCTTGACTGGTAGGTAATTGGGAAACACTGCCTTAGACCATACGCCCACCGAAGCGGGCAGGTAAGTTTGTAAGTTGAATGCTGATATAATCAGATGGATAGTAAATTGCACGTTAAATACCACCAGTACTTCTACCATAAATACAGCAATGGGTGACGTCACACACACATATATTTTATATCACCCAAACAAAATGGTGACGTATTTTTTCCAACATGGTGTCCCCATTATTTTTTATTTTTTTCCTTACTCAAAACACGCACATCTACTTCTTTGATTTATCTTTGTTCTATTCTCTATTCCATACCGCGTGGTTGTTTTTGATGAGTGAGATGATGAAAGATGTATTTGTAAACATGGCCAGACGGGAATGAAAGGGGTAACTAGAATGTGGTAAGAGAGAACGGGGGGGATACGAATGTGTGTAATAGAAATAGAGAAGGAAGTATGAAATAATATAGAGACAGCAGTAAAACCCTCTCCCTCCTTTTATATTTTCATAAAAAGTTTTGAAGTTTCTGGCAGCCAACCAGAGGACGGCGTTATTAGCGCTCGCTGACGGATGATAATGGAAACGCATTAGCATGTTAACAATATAATTGCCCAGCGATGCGCTAATTTTTAGGGGCAGGGGTGGTGGTGGTGGTCGGGTCGGTGTGGGGTGGAAAGGGATTGAGAGAGGAAAGTCAAAGCGGCGTTAACAGTGCATTTGGCAAAAGAAGGGGGAGCAGGGGGATGCTTTTCAAGCACGTGGTAGGATGGCGGGTTAATAAGATCACAACACTATAAACTTTACATTTTCAAAACAACAACTTTGCAGTAGTGGGAGTAGGATAAGGTTAGCCCACAGAACCAGGAAAAGGGGGGTGTTTACACGAAGAAAATTATGTAAAAGTACAAGAGCAGTTTTTTTAAATCATAGATTTTTTTTAAACACAAGAAATATTTTCTATGAAGTTGCCTTGTTCCGACGTTTGTCAAAGAACGAGGTAAGAAGGGATATCTTGGTAGTTTGGGAGGGGAAAGCTTTTTAAACTGGATTCAAAATGTTTTAGAAAGGAAATGACGTGGAAAGAGAAACGAGTCCATTAATTATAATTTTAAAATAATTGTCCCAGATGTATGCTGTAATCGATCTGACTCGTCTACTTATTCTATTACGACTTTCAAATGATTTTTTTTTAAATATTCTTTTAAGAGAAATAGCAAATAAAATCATGTAAAGTGGTTTATTGAGGTTTTTAATAAAAGCTGCTAAATCCTAAAATTTTAAAGTTTTACCATTTAATTAAAATCTCTTGGGGTATTTTTGAAAATGAATATAGTGACTGTTTACCATCCCTTTGTTATACAGTAAATGTTTGATTTAACAAATGATGTTAACAAATTAAAGGCTATCTTGAAACTAAGACTTAACCAAAATAAAATAAATACTTTGCAATATTAAAAATATTTACACCAATGTTACGTTTTAGGGAATAGACGGAGTGAATAATGGAGTTATTATCTGACCTTTATGCGAGAAGTGGTATCAAAACTACTAGAGATGAAGAAAAGTATGTTTGAATAAATTTCTCAGGTTAGCATAGTCCATTTTTATATTAAATACTCTAGAAAATACTAATTTTGTACAAAACTATAGCAAACAAAGTTAAATAAAACAAAGCCATCTTAATTCCTTAAGAAACTATTAACTGAAACATATATTTTCTATGGATAAATAATCTTATTATTAAAATTTGAAATGTATCGTGCTTGTGTTAATACTCCAACTGTTTTTACATTAAATTCAAAACAAGAACAATATAGCTTAAAGTTTAACTTCGTAATAAAATAAAATAGGTATTTCAATAAATGTTGCACAAATCCATCCATAATAATTATAAATGGCTCTGTGTAAGGGTAGTTTTGATTTTTCTATGGCATTATTTTCCAAATACCCAATTCAGTGGCCACATGGTCTAAGGCGTCACTCTCACAATAAACTAGATTGCTGGTGTCGTCGAGGATATTGTAGTTTGATCCCAGTCGGGTGTACTAAGAGTGAGTTTTCTTAAATGTACTCCCACGTAAATGCAAGTACACTACTTCTAAATTCAACCTTTCTCATCCCTATTCTATTAGTGTAATTAATATATAGGCGTACAAACCGAACGGATAATAAAACAGTGTTAAAAATCCAATTTCTAAACATAGTACGAATATATTACCCTCTGTTCAATGCTAAACCTTTTATTTTTAATTAAACCTGTTAAGCTAGAGTGTAGAAACATAAAGGCCCTAAATAAAAAAATATGGTTTTTAATAAATATCCATAAAAATAAATTATTAAAAACTTTTTTTAGCATCGTGTATTACTCATTGGCCGGAATACACGCCTATGAAAAAGCTATTAGTGAAAAAAAGTACACGCTTAATGCACCCGGGCGACTTTTAACCCTATAATTCCAGTTGAGAGCTAAAAATGTTGATGTTGAGCTAACATTTTTTATAACTCTTTTACGACATTACCTACAAACTTACCTAACCCAATACATTAGTCAAACCCAGCACCATACATTTTAATAGAGTATGAATTAATGTATAAACATAAATTTTGGGTACAACTTTGAGTCAAACTAAGTTTACCTAGACGTGTAATTTACCTGCGAATCATTCAGTCACGGTAAAAAGTGAGAGGTTACTCCAAAGTTTTTTTAACCGGTGTGCCGCAGAACATTGGTGTGCCACGGAAGTTTGGGGGAAGATAATAAAAAGAAGCAAAAAATAATAATTAAATAGTAAAAAATGATTTCTTTTTAAATTCATTATCAACATTTTTTTTAAATAACAAAATTAGCCTAATTTTAGGTATCGAACTCTTAAACACAATCTTAATACATATTTTTTGATTATAAATTCTCTCTTTTAATAACTGATGGTGTGCCTTGACAATTTTAGTGCCTTGTTAAGTGTGTCGTCCGTTGAAAAGGACTGAAAAGGTATGGAATACGGGCTAGAAGACGTAAGCTACAAAGGTAATAAAATATTTCGCGAAGACGTTTTGTTAGGGTAGCTCATTTCCTGAGCTTATATTGTTCATTAAGTTTCCTCAGTGTTAAACTAGTTTTAATTAGATTTCCCCTTTACGACCGCCAAGTCATCCCGCATAATTTTCATCTTCTAATTTGGCAGCATGAATTCTCATTTCATCGTATAAAGCTATGACTGACTAGTCTGAAAACTTTTATCCTCGGAGTCTGGCTGATGGTAGACGAAAAAAACAAAACATGAAGAAATATAACAGGATCTTATCATTTTAAATATATCTGGTTGGTCTAAATTCTAAGACACTGGTTAAATTTTTGTTATAGGCTAAACTTTCCCATTTAAATTTTATTTTAACATCTTAGCTGGACCATCAACCTAGTTTAACCCGATTGACTCTTATTTTGTTAAACTTTGGGAAGGAAAAAACCTAACTAGTATAGCTCAATCAACCTCAAGTTGTTAAATGCGTTCCTAAATTTGACGAGAAATAACATTTTACTGTAAAACAATCGAAAAGAAGTATCAATAAAAAATGTAATCCCTAAAATAATTGTCAATATATAAAATCACCCAAAATTATGTTAAAAACTAAAACAAAAAAAAGTTCATCAACTAAACGACTGTTTTGTCACTAAGGAATGTATATACAGTCATACTTTGATAATATACGAAGCTAGTACAATAATCTACAAGACTTGATCATCCTAACAATGTCTTATGGTGATTACGTAGTAAGTAACTAATCATTATGCAAACTCCTCCACTCCTCCACTCCCAATCCCTTTTAGGACCAAATATCTTCCTAAGCACCTTGTTTTCAAATAACCTAAGTTTTTTTCGTCATGTAATGTAAGAGACCACGTTTCACAACCATAGAGAACAACCGATATAATTATTGTTTTGTATATTCTGAGTTTTACATTCCTTGACAGCAGGTGAGATGTTAACAACTTACGGACCGAGCAATAGCATGCATTTCCCGACTGTATTCTTTTCCTGATTTACAATCTAATATTGTTATCGCTGGTTAAAATTGTTCATAAATATTTAAACTCATGTTGTTCGCAGTAATCTCTAAATTATCGACCTCGATCTATGTTCGCTGTGTGATCATCTAGAGCCTTTTCGGCGTTCACCTCTAAACCCTTTAATAGAGTTTCTGTACTTCTTGCAACGGCTTCCTTACTATTTCCCAACAAATCTAAATCTTCTAAATATCCTATTAACTATTATAAGAATATAAATAGTTCACCTCCCCACTTCAGCTCACACTTAAACATAGCTTAGGAGGTATTTATGAAAATAGTCCCGGGCCTCTAGGAGCCTGCCAGTTCATCCCTGGCCCCATACCACATGGTTGTAACAATATCTTAAAGATATTTCTTCTGACTGCTTCAAGCATCAGCCACGCAATGAAAAGAACCAACGTTGGGCCATCTCCCTCCGTCAGCCCTAGTGACAAGAGAAGATGCAAATTGTGACCGAAGATGTTCCCCACTCTCGGGTGTGTGGATTTGTATCTGTGGCACTCCAGTGAAGGGCGTGTTTTGTGTCAACATAATGCGCTCGCCGACGGTGGACTGACAAGTCCACCCCCACCCACTTCACAGTGCTCTCTTTTACTTGCACGGAACACTACTAGAGGAATTCTTTGCGTTGATAAAGTTGACAAGTAAAGGTGCAGGCATGGACGTATAAAAGGTGGGGGATGGTGGTGTGTGCCATCCACCCTCCCACCCCCGGAAATTGAAGGACTCCTCAAAGTGGGGGCTCCACATGTACAAACTTAAGGTGAGTTAGAAGGGGACGAGAAAAAAAGGCCAGTGATTTTTATATCAAAACATTTCTTAGTCCTTAAAAAATAAATTATTGCTCCAGTAGCAACGTTTAGTATAATTTTCTTCACACGGTGATATCAACAGTTGTTTAATATTCATCAAGAATGTCCTGGAATTTAATGACAACTTTTTCTGTTCATTTAAAAAGTTTGTCATTTAATGCCGCTATGCTCATGACAGATATTTAACAACTGTTGATATCATCATGTGAAGAAAATTAAACTATATCTTTGTACTGGAGCGATATTGTATTTATTTTGACAAAAAAAAAGTTTCGCTATAAAAACTGCAAATACAGTGAACTTTTCTTACGTCCCCTACATCCCCACCTTAATAAAGCGTGGCTTTTAAGAGTACTATTTAACAATCAAACAGACAGAACTTTGGTTGGAAACGATACCAATGTGTGTAAAATATCAATAATTAAGCCTCGTTATATTTAATACACAATGATCACGTTTCATTGGATGAATTTATAATATTGGTGTATAAACTACCCAAACCTTCACAGACATGCATACCTGTACACCTTTTTACTCTCCCCTCATCTAATCCATATTTATTAAAAACCCTATATTGATATAATACGTCCAAGTTTTTACCCCTTTGTTAAGGTGGCCTCCTCGGTCAACGGGAAAGTATCAATCACTGTCAGGCCACACGTCTTAGTACAATGGTCTGTGTCGTTTTATAGAACCACTTATCTATTCTGGCCAAGCTTATACTCCCTTTCGCCCTTCACCTAAGAACACCCTTTGTCTTGTCAATGAGAAAGAAGAGAAATAAAACTAAGAAACTTCTTATCTATTTATAAAATATCTTAACATTTTCTGTTGTGAGCCCATCAACAAATTACTGTATTTGTTTAAGGAAGACTAAATCTAGAGCCCCCCCCTTTTTTTTACCAAATCTAGTCACATACGCTTAAAATGTAATTGAAATTTAATAAACGTCACATCTTCACAAAAAAAGAAATTCTTTTATAACACTCGAACTATAAGGATGTTAAGGAAAAATAACCTTGTTTGAATCCTTCGACTTTATGTTGGCGTGAACAATATTTTGAAATAACGCATTGTGCTAGAGCTGGATATATGTGCAACAATTCCTCGCTTACCCCGAGGCAGCTCCCTTAAGAGCCCGTCTCACAACAATCAACCGTGATATCATCTAAGATTAAGCTCGAATCAGATCCAAATGAGGCTTTCTGCATTCTTCACTTGACAACACCGACATTATTTTGATCAGTGAAATAGTTTCACTTGTACCAATTCCGCTTAGAAGACTCTACCACGATGTAACGCCGGTTTAGAGTGGTTTTAACCTCCCGAATGAAGTGATATCCATTGGTCAAGAAGGGCTCTTAAGTTACTCATTACATCGGGACATTCCCATCTACGACCTTATGTTTGAAGATCCTCTTGTATGTGACAACCGTCTGACCAGGATTTAATCACAAACTCAAAAGGGCGATCAATTATTATTTCAATCTCTCAGACTAAAATATGCCAACCAGCCATAAATTTGAGGTCGTGTCTTCTTGTTGCACTATTTCCCCCCCTTTCCCCTCCAAACCTATCAACATGTGGTATTCTATACTCTTTACAGGTGAATACTGGTACAGTAACCTAATTTAAAGTCCCCCTTTCTCATCCTGTCCTCTTAAATTAGTGTCGGTGGCAGTGGTTTGTACGTATAGATTTATTAGATTAAAAAAACAATTTTTCGTCCTTACTCTTTTTCTTTGGGTGAGGTGGAACAGTTATTAAATTTCTGAATGACCTTGATGCTTAAAGAAGAGAAGTTGAGATAACATCTAAGTTTTTTTTGTTAATACTTTTTAATGTCCATTCGGACTATACGCATATGAACTGATTACGCTAATGTGTTTTAAGGATGAGGAAGGTTTAATTTATAGGAAGTGTAACAGAATTTGCGTAAAGGGAGAGTAAAAAGCCATTTAGTAAGGAACACCCTTAGTACAGCCGACCACGACTCGAACCCCGTATCTCCTCGTCATCAACAGTCCAGTTTATTACGAGAGTGACGCTTTAAACTACTCGACCACCAAAACGGGGAAAAGGAATTAAACTAGACGAATTTTCGTTGTAATAATAATCACCCATCTAAGAAAATATCTCACGTAATGTTTAAAAAATGTTTTTTTCATCTTCCTTTTGGGAAAATTGCAAATGTTGAAGGAAGGGGAGAAAATCTCAGCTCTGGTAAAAGAATGTTGGAAACCGAAGCTTACGATAGAAAGAGGGATGGGTGTAGGTAGGGAAGAGGGAAAGAGAGGGACTAGAAAGTGTTGTAGAAAATGGCTTGTTATGGAGTGCAAAGTGCTATTATGTGCCTCTCGTAGCCTAATACTCCGCCTCTTTGTTTCAAAGCTTGTCCCGTATACACATGCTGACTAAAATCAATACGAAAACATGCCCCGGGGTGCGGTGAGGGATTGGGGGGGGG
>CABFVX010001946.1:40980-68313 GCA_902151425.1 Timema shepardi | reverse complement strand
AACCCGAATGGGTAGTAAGACACGGTGCTAAATATTATATATATATATATATATATATATATATTAAATATTACAAACTAAAAAAAAAATTAACAATGTATAATATTTGCTTCAAATTATCCAAACATTTTATTTCTAAAATTTGATTTAATTTTTTTAATCATCGATTTAAATAGGACTTACATGGGAGATAATGGTAGGTTTGAATTATACAATTTTTCTAATCAACCTATGACGAATTATATAAATCCTTTTGTATTATTTTTTTCAACATTATAATTCAAATATAAGATCTGTGTTACATAATACACCGTGTATACATTAAATGTCCGTCCCCCTTCTTAACAGTGTTACGAGGTTTATGGATGACTGCAAAAGAATCAAAATGTCTGAAAAGTTTCAAAGTATAAATTTGTAGTATAAAATAATAGGTCTACTCTACAAATGCTAACTTATAGTTTCACTAAAAGGAAATTAATTCTTAAAAAATATTATTTGGCTATGTATGGTTTCCTATCAAATATTGTAAAGGCATATATTTAACTTAAAAAGATACTTGTTAGGAAACTATGACTATTTTATGTTGAGTACTATTTTTCCTTAATAATAATATTGTACTGCACATAACCAAAAAAGTATTAATGTTAAACATTGATATTTCATTTTTCAGGACAATGAGCTATCAATATTTCTATATTAGGTATTAGGAGAAAATTACCATTTAAAACCAAAGAGTAAAGTTTAAAAATCCTTTTAAAACACATTTTTTGACCAAATTAAAAATAGCTGCTTGTTAGAAGGTTTCTGAACAAATTGTTTTAAAGAATATAAAATTTGTCTCGTCCAGTACTTAAGACTTTTATGGCCTAAAAATTGTAAAAAAAATTGTTTGTCAAAATACAGTAAAAACGCTTAAAAATGGCTTTGAATTTACTAGTAATGACCCAAAAAATATGAACAAAACCTTAAAATCAATATATGCGACTAAATCAAACATCCATTACTAATGGAAGCTAAATACTCGTATATATGTAATAAAATACCTTTAGTAACAAAGCTACTGAATTCCGTAAGATATAGTATTGACTTTTATACCTGCTTCAGGAACAAAAGCTGTCCCTTCCCTCCTTTCCAATTTGTTGCAGGAACATGGATTTTACCACCATACAAGTCCATTATTATTACTATTATTATCAGCATTATCTTCTCATTCTGACAAGTGTATGGTACAAAAAATAAGTTTTAATATACATGTATTTATAAAACATAGTTTAAAAAAATGATACTCTACATAAGTGCTCAAAAATGATGTAAACCAAGAAAATATGATCAATTAATCTAGAATAACAAAAACTTACAAAAAAACCAAGCCTAAAAAAATATAAATCAGGTTATGAACGAAATTTATGTACGCATGAGCATTGTGATGTAGCAAAAAAAAAAGAGAGAGAGATGTCATAAAAAATCTGGGCCCTACCTACAACCATTAGCTACAAATAACAAAGGCCTAAAATGAGCAATCTTTATCCATACTTAAAGGGAATAGTAAAGCCCTAAGACCGTAAGCTTCCTACATCTATCGTCAAAAGACACAAACTACTTCGTAAAGGGTAGCCTGTCCTTTTTACATTAGCTGTTTGCAGCTTGCCTATACACCGTGTAATAGGGGGAATCAATAAGCCATCTAATATAAGATATATGAAAACAAATAACATTCTTTTAACAGATCTTACACACATTTCAAATCATTATTGGTGCCAATAAATTAAATTACCATAGTTTACAATTTGTCGGATCTATAACTAATATTTGATGGATGTAATGAATGGGAAAGGAAATACAAAAGGTAAATATGAAAAAAGTGTCCTACGTTGGAATGGGCTTGTTGAGAGGCTGAATGTGGATCGAGTGACGAAACTAATATATGAAGGTAGAGTGTGTGGATCAAAAGGAAGTGGTAGGCTATGTAAGACGTGGCTAAATGTTGTAGACTAATATGTGAAAAGAGAAACATTAAGAATTTTAAGAATAAAAGGGAAAAGTTAGTGTAGATTGATAAAGCACTGAGTTGGTTTTTGAACTATATGCACAGTTTCTTACCTACCACTTAAGGAAACGGCATTATTAGATATGTATGTGCGTATTTAATGTATGAATACAGGCTTTCGCACTCAGTGTTTTGAATTGAAACTAATGTTTTCAGAGCATTTAAATTTAAAAATGACACCTGGACACGGGAATCGAACCTGGGACCTTTGGCTTAATATATATTTAGCACCACGTCTTATTACCCGTTCGGGTTATACGCTTTAAGTACTAATTACTTCTAATGGATTAGGAATTGGGAAGGTTGAATTAGAGGAAGTGAACCCGCATTTGCGTGGATGGAGAGTGGAAAACCATTTAGGAAACCCCCCCTCCCAGTTCACCCAATCGAGATTCGAACCTCGATCTCCCCATCCTCTGCAGCCGAGCTCAACACGACAAGCGCGTTAGCCAACTACGCCACCGAGGCGGGTCTTTGGCTTACTAAGCCAGTGCCCTACCCACTGAGCTAGCCTAGAGTAGTCCCATGGCCTGGGTCATTCTTCACTCATATTTTAAGGCAAAATCTGTGATGGACATGCGAAATAATAATAGTGGAAAATGACACTGGATGATTCCTAGATAGCTCAGTGATTAGAGTATTGTTGTACTAAGCCAAAGGTCCCGGGCTCGATTCCCTTGACTATGTATAACTTTTCAATCTAAATAATATAATAGTTAGATGGGGCTATAACCGTAATTAACAGATACACTAACTTGGCTACTTAATCCATCATAATGATTTCAGGTTAAGTCACGTTGAGGAAACAATAGTTTCCAACGTTTCCGTTGTAGTTACAAGATCGTGATGAAACAAATTGGGTGGCCAATAATTTGAGGTCAATTTATAGACTTAACTGGTTGAAGTGGAGTTACTATTAAAGCCTATAAATTTACCTTTAATTATTGTCCACAATATTTATTTCACCACGTATATCAGGCGATGACTGTTAGCTACAGCCGAAAAGTTGTAAATAATTATTTCCTCATCGCTGCAAAAATCCGCTAAACATTAGTTCATAAGTCAAATGTATCTCAAACTCCATGTTGCGAGCCCGCAAGTGAGCTGCACCAACCAAGCGGCCGCCACCGTTAGCGGTAATAGTCCCAATATTTGCAGATAGAGGGTGTCATGTGGTCAGCACAACGAACCTTCTGCCAGTTAATCTCGGTTTTCTAGACCGAAGCAGCTACTTCTTTTTTTTAGGTAGCTCCACATTTATCCTCTTGAGGCAAAGTTGACCTCACTCCAGACCCACTGCTTTGTTAGAGAAATTTTGGAAGCACTGGGGATCGAACCCAGAATCTCGATCTCTGGATCTGTAGCCAGTAACTCTGATCACAGGCCCACATAGGCGGTACATTTAGATATAATAGGAGAAGAACCAGCTTCGGTGACCACATGGTCTAACGCGCTACTCTCATGTTAGACTAAATTGCCGAAGACTGAGAGATTGGGGTTCGATCCCGGAGGGGTGCACTTAAGGTTATTTTTCCTAAATGGTTTTCCCTTCTCCCTCCACGCGAATTACACTTTCCCAATCCCTAACACATTAGTACAATTATTATTACTATTATTTAGCACCACGTCCTACTACCCATTCGGTACGCTAGAGTACTAATTACTCTGATGGGCTGTGAATTGGTAAGGTTGAATTTGGATAAAGTGAACCCACATTTGCGTGGAGGGAAAGTGAAAAACTATTTAGGAAAACCACCCCCAATTCACTAGACGGAGATTCGAGCCTCGATCTCCCCATCCTAGGCAGTCTAGCTCAACATGAATCTAGCGCGTTAGCTAACTACACCACAAAGACGGGTTATAATTAGTACATAAGCGTATAACCCAAACGGGTAGTAAGACGCGGTGTTAAGATAATAGAAGAAATATATATTACTCGACTCAAAAAACTGATTAAGTCCCTTAAAAAACTAAATCTTTTTGAAGAAACATGGTTCTTAGTTTATAGTCATGAACTAAATGTCCCTTACCCAAATTAGTTGACGGACATAAATAACATTTTCCCAAATAGATTAAACATGTAGATAAGTGTTTATTTTCACTTCACGCGACAAACTATACCTAATTACCATCCATTCTTATGACAATACAAACACTTTTTTTTCAAATGTGACATAAATCTGTCATTTTGAAAAGCGATGTTTATATAATGCACGACCCGGTTTGAGATTGGAGGTAGAAAACAATGGCTACAATGAATTTCCTGTCCATACAAAACATGACAAAAAAAAGAAGATAAATGGGGCATTCACACAAAAATTGTTGGATTGGCGGATGTAAAACACAAACTCCGTTAAGTCTTTTGTATTCGTGGAAGTTAGTAGAAATTTTCTAGACAATAAATTTGATTTTAGAAATTGTCCCTAACTCTAACTGGATATGTTGGGCAGTTTGTTAAAACGGAACGGAAACAACATTTTATATATTTTCGTTTATTAAAAATGGGCAATAATCAATATTTTAAAGATGTACTTACAAACGAAACTTGCGCCTATATTATAGCACAACTACTTTTGTTAGAGTCTGTTTAAGATACGATTTTAATTTGTAGCAGCCTACACATGTTATAGGCAGCTACTTAATATTTTGTTCATTTCACGTACTTGTTATCAGTAGATTTACTAACTGTTACGGAAAGCCGTTTGTTTTTAAATAGCACTTGATTGGAACAGGAATAAAATAAAACACGAGTGGATAAGGCTAGCTAACAACTTTTTTAAATTGGCGTGTTGACAAGAAAATATTTTAAATTAATCTCAAAATGTGATGTGTGATGAAAATAAGAAATGGTCACCATCAAATTTCATGGGGTGCACAAACAAATACTCTTTTAATCGCCGCGTCTTACTATCTGTTCAGGCTATACACATATATTATGATTGTTAATTACTCTAATGGGTTAGGGACGAGTATAAAAGAACTTTAGAGATAATCTACCCCCATTAGCGTGGAAGGGGCGTGTTAAACAATTTAATAAAAACTACCATCAGTAGACCCGACCGGGATTCGAGCCTCAATCTCCTTGTCATCAGCAGGTCGGTCTAACATGAGAGGGAAGACTTGGACCATTCTGCCACTGAAGAGTGTTTGAAATTTATTAATTACAAATCTGTTTTCAATAAAATCTCATAAACACTAATTATTTTTTGTTATAAGTTTCTTATTTACTACCTGTTCGAGACTATCTGCTAATTAAACTAACTAGTTTAAGAAAATATAATGGGGAGTGTCAACTTTAAGGTTATACATAAGCATTCGCTTTGAAATTAAATAGAAAACAGATGAACAGGATATGAAATCTGGTCTCCTAGTCAGAAATCAACACAATATCCATGATATACCTTTATATGGACACAATTATACTTATCTTCCCATGACTCATGTAGTTCACTTTGTTTTAGATGTGCCTTCCAAAGTATGTTTTTTTTAATCAACGAATATATTCAATGATTGGGTATTATCTAGAGATGAGTGGAATCCTATACTTCTCGAGTTCAAATCTCAAGTAGAATCTCATTTGTTTTCCCCGGATTCTTGAATTTTTAAAACTGTACAGTTTTAGTTTAAGTGAAATTATTTAAAAATTGATTTTTTTAAAGTTGTCAAAGTCCACCGACAATAATTAATGATATTTTGTTTATCATGCATATAGCGTCATAAACAAAGAACATACTTTATGAGTAAATTAATAATATTAATACGAAATGTCCAAATTTTGTTATTATTTTATTTTCATAACTACACAACTAGGTCTATGTATGATTACTTTTAGCACCTGCTTAAAATTGTGATTACAATAAGCTCTAAAACCCTTCTGAATTGTATATGAGATAAATTTTATTTTATTTTTATGAATTTTGAATCTCTGGAATATCTTTAGGTTTTGTGCGATTTGAGAAAGTGAGGGTTCGAGCTTCCAATATCTACACTTTTATCACATTATATCTGAACAAAATAATGGTAAACAATAAAACTTATAGCGTGTGCGATCAATTGATTCAAAGAAAGTTTACATTTGTATTTAGACAGTGATCATCTAGCTCGTTACATTTAAATTCTAGAACATCTAAAATACTTTACTGTTCCTCCACAATTTAATGGATTCAATTCCACACAGTGCCATACCATAATTTAATATTTTGTTTGGTCTCATACAATATAATTATGGACACTGTGATCGATTGTTTAGTGCTAAGTTCAATGTTCGCAGTTAAGTTAGTCTATAAGTCAAGTGTTTACACAATATAAGCTAACCATCCTATAGTAATAATAATAAGCCTACAAAAACTCGTGTTCAAACTGCTACCGATATATAGTCTTGCTATTAGTGCCCACGTCATGAACAGCTTTAAGAATAACGGTGAAGAGCCTTGCATTATTCAAAGGATATTTTGTTTCTACTTTCTTCCTGCTGACAAGATCCCCACCTTCCATCCAGACCTCCACCGTCATCATCACCTCCATCCTAAACAAACATTGAGTAACAACTGGCCAGTCTCAACAGAATCCCCTTTCGGCTCCAACCACCCCACCCACCATTCTGCCGTCTTGGGACTGCCTGCCATGCCGCAGTCAAGTAGTCACACGGCCAGGCCAAGTAAAAGGTGGGAAAAATAACAAATGCTCAGAGAGCGGTGCGGTCAATGTGTAGCGTACAGTATGCACTACATATCTCAAAGGGAGGGTGACGTCAATGTGCAGCGTACAATATGCACTACATATCTCAAAGGGAGGGTGACGTCAGCGTGTAGCTTACAGTATGCACTACATATGTCATAGGGAGAGTGACGTCAATGTGTAGCGTACAGTATGCACTACATATCTCAAAGGGAGGGTGACGTCAATGTGCATCGTACAATATGCACTACATATCTCAAAGGGAGAGTGACGTCAGCGTGTAGCTTACAGTATGCACTACATATCTCAAAGGGAGAGTGACGTCAGCGTGTAGCTTACAGTATGCACTACATATCTCAAAGGGAGAGTGACGTCAATGTGCAGCGTACAGTATGCACTACAAATATGAAAGGGAGGGTGACGTCAGCGTACAATATACGATGCCAATATGAAAGGGAGGGTGACGTCAGCGTACAATATACGATGCAAATATGAAAGGGAGGGTGACGTCAGCGTACAATATACGATGCAAATATGAAAGGGAGGGTGACGTCAATGTGTAACGTACAGTATGCACTACAAATATGAAAGGGAGGGTGACGTCAGCGTACAATATACGATGCAAATATGAAAGGGAGGGTGACGTCAGCGTACAATATACGATGCAAATATGAAAGGAAGGGTGACGTCAATGTGTAACGTACAGGATTCTCAAACCCTAAAGTGTGTGTGACGTCAGTATGTAGATAATAATATAGTTTTGGTTTTTGAACGTGTCATCATCTATTACAAAAGAGTACAAACAGTTTTGGATGATTATTTTAAAATGCTCAGAATTACATGAGTTTTAATAACATAAACCAGCATAATTGGTTACGTGGCATAAATAGTCCGCTTCGAAATAGAGACCATTGACGGTGGAAGGGAGAATGGTTCAATTCTAGTCCAGCTGCGCGATTCTTTTACACGTGATTTGTCACTTTGTTTCATCCCATGTTGACTCTAATGTGGATACACTTCTTCCAAATACCCTCCTAGTCCCGACTCAATACATTACATCCTTGAGTTTAAACATTTATTCGCTCTATCAATTGATAGTGATGATATTAGTGAGAGTATTTTTTTTTATCGACGAGTCCTGTTAAGGTTACACTGTACACATACAAATATGATGATTCTAATGGTGTAGCGATGAGAAAGGGAGCATTTTAGATGTAGTATAACCACATTTGCGTAAAAGGAGAGTGGGAAAACTTTGAGGAAAACAACCGGGATTTGAATCCTGACTTCTCCATCATCAGCAGGCTAGTCTAAAAAGAGAGTGGGTGACCTGGCGGTCTAGAGGTAAGGTGTCTGACTTCTGTGTTGGGGGTCCGGGGTTCAATACTCGGTCCCAGCATAGATGTATCCGATTGCCAAACCCTTCCTTCACCTCTGACAAGATGTGTATTAATCACAACTCGTGAGTGTGGAGAATACCAGGGCTCCGCCGTGGTTCGGATCCCACGTTAAACTGTAGGTCCTACATTTCATCTCTCAATCACCTCTACCATTACACATTAGCGTAAGTGTGTACAACCCGAACGGGTAGTAAGACGCGGTGCTAATAATAATAATAATAATAATAATATTAATAATAATAATAATAATAATAATAATAATAATAATAGAGTGACGTATTTTTATAACTATATAGTATATATTATGTATACTTGTCGACAATGACTGTTAACCATATCGTTTTAGTTGATTCAGTTAGTTTGTTTTTTCCGAACCACGTCTTGATACCCGTCTGGGCTATTTGAAATTAATTTCATTAATGGGGTAGGAGTGAGTGGAAAATGATTTAGGGAAAAAAAACTTTAGTAAACACGGCCGGGACTCGATTCCCGAACCTCCCATCACCAGAAAATCATACTATATGAGTTTGAGGCTTATTACACGCGTCCCACGATCAAGGATTCGATTATGCACCCTCTGTGTACCTTGTAAGGTAGCAGTCTTACCTTTACGGGCTACACTATGATACTACCTTATAAGCTATAGCATAGTGCACCGGTTCCCAACGTGGGGTACGCGTACCTCCAGGGGTACACGAAAATATTCGAGTAATGGCGGAAACAGCTACATATACTGGCAGTGTAGGCCAAAAGATCAGTCAAACGTTACTAAATACACTCAAAGATATGGCGAGGGATGATTCGGGTTATCTTCTATAATTGAACTTGAGAAAATGATTTAAATCTTAAACATAAGGGTACGCAAGCGAAAAAATGCTACCTTCCAGGCTCAACGAAGGTCAGCTTTAAAATCTAGGATCGGTTATTGGGTTGAGACGCTCGTGAATTAGCATAGGTACTAGGGTAGATCTCTCTGCATCTAGCGTTTGATTTGGCGGGAACAGGCGAAGAAAAGGCGCTCTTATGAAAACAATAGGGTGCTTTCAAAAATAAGTCCAAACATTTAATTAACGTCATCTCATTAGAGTCACCTGTTCCCGCCCTAATCAAAACAATGGTCGGAAGACGGGGCTCGCGTTATGATGCGGTGGATTCCTCTCCGGAGAAACAATGGCCCGGAACACGTCATGTTACCAGAGAAGGAGTAACAATCTGAAGGCGCGACTAACGAATCCTCCTCTAGTATATAGAAACAAAGAGAAAGAGACGGCGGGAAGGATAAGGCAAGGAGAAAAAGAGGGGGGAAAGAACAAGATGACAGGACACAATGAAACAACGTGGCGGAAAAGAAAACTCAAGTAACTTGATCACAAAGGAATAGCTGCGGAGTAAGGGATGGTGTGAGTGTTGGAGGGAACTGGGGGGGATGGAGGGTTGATGTCTTGACGGGGAGAAAGTTCCCATACGTTCCTCTTGACTTGTCTCTTGTGGCGCCTAATGTTGGACCATTTAGACGAACATCTGACAACATCCTCTTCCGCTCTCCTGAACTCTGGACGTTCGCCGACATAGCTTCATTCTCACTAGATTATTATTACTTCTTTTATTATTATTAGTTGTGAATCTGTACGACCCGCGTGGTCTCGCGTCACTCTCATGTTACACTGGGTTGTTGGTGACGAGGGGATCGGAGTCCTAATCCCGGTCGGGTGTAGTGAGGGTGATTTTTCTAACGGGTTTCTCACTCTTCTTCAACGCAAATATGGGTACACTTTCTATCAAACTCCATCTTCCTAATTCCTATTCCACTAGCGTAACTAAGGTATGCATATGAATAGAATGGTACTAGGACGCGGCGGAAAAAATAAATGGGATCGTAGTAGTAGAATTTAGTATGCACAGTGGTGACTGAGGGGTTAAAAGATATAGCCCTGCATCATAATGGGTCGTTGTTGACTATAGGCCACGCCTCGAAAACCAGTCGGGTCAACTCTGGTGGTTTACAACATATTCTTTTTTTTTTTTCACGTTCCTTCTACACAATAATGCGGGTGACTTCCCACTCTTTTTCTCTTTGCTTATAATCTGTTTCAGCCATTAATGCCCCTTGTGACTCATATCAGTGGTCCGGTGGACTGAATTTCAGGCTCGTCTACTCTGGTTTTCCAGTGACGGAGAGTCCGTTGGTTCAAATACCAGCTGGGTGAAGTGAGGTTGGTTTTTCCCTCTACCTCCCACAAATGCGTGTACGTTTCCTCTAAGAACTAGCATCTTTGTTCCTACCTCGTTAACGTGCTTGAAATACTATAGTCTGGGTCCGTAGTAAGATGCGGTGGACGATTAAAAAATGTATTAAATTTACTGATTTTAGTAATAAAATGTTTTTAGTTTGATACATAACTAAAAATGTGTTTCAAATTAAAGGATTTTTTATTATAAATAGACATACATATTTTCAATGATAAGTAATTTGATATTGCAATGAGTTACGGAAATATAATTAAAAAAAATTATAATCTACGCATCAGACCGGAACCCTTAAAATCATTATGACGAAAAATTGAGAGTAGCCATTTTGTTTCTAATATTGATCAATGCTTGAAAATTAAATTTAATCAAAATCGTTATGACTGATTTTGATAAAATCGATTCTTTCTCTTTTCTCCCTTAATGAAACTACCCTTAATTTTAGGGTTGGATATCCAATTCAACCCTATGAAAACACTAAATACCAAGTTTTATACCGATCGGTAAACTATTTTAGGTTCTAGTACGAGGTACAGACAGACGGAATTGCAAAAACAACTTTTTCGGATTCGGGGTGTCATGAAACGTCAAGATTCTTCAAAATCTTGAGTTCCATTTTTTTGGCGATCACAATACTTTATCTACCTGTAAGATAACGAGAAAGTAAAAAGTTATTAATTTATTATATGTTACAACTATATTTCATATGCTAAAGTTATAGTAGCTACTTTCAAATGATTTTTTTTCCCTGGAAGTCTTTACATCAAGTAATAAGCACTCGCCTTGTAAAAAATATAACGATCAATTTAATACAAAGCTAAGTGTTTTATAGAAAGGCTCTTCTATTTATTTTTAAAACATTTTACAAACATGTATTTTATTGGCTTATAATGACTATTAAATTAAATTCACCCTTTCCTTGGTAAAAAAAAAGGAAGAATAAAGTGAAAACTTTTATTCTTTAAAAAAGTTTCACCTATTAGTATGATTTATTGAGGTGTAACATAATAATGATAGCACCCTTCTGCCCCCCTTTGCACCCTCATCTCGCCACCCTCTCATGTATTATAGGTGTAAGTTCTGTGGAGCAGTGTACGTGAAAATAAATTAATATTGAAGTTTATTTATCTTTTTAAAAAATCATGTAAGGAAGTTTTATTTTAAAAAACAATTTTCTGTAAAACTGTTCTGAGATAAAATTAAGTTTAAACGTAAAAAAATTACGGGTGCGAGGTAAGAATAATTTTGATTTTTGTATATGTGTATATTGAGAAACATGCTTCTGGTTATAAAATTAATTTTTCAGCATATTCATAAATGATTGTTAAACTTTTATTTAATCTGTGACCAAAAACTTGACCCCTTGAGTCAGAGTTGATAATAGTTTTAGTAGTAATTGCTCAAGTCTATAGTTACTTAAATCTGAATTTGGAAATCCGAAACTTAGAAAGCATGATATACCTAAGTGTTTAACTTTTCCATATTGGTATGGATTTTTTCCCCTCAATTCTGCTTTTGTTCACATTAAGTAGTAAATTAGGGGTCTAGGTCCTGGTTGTTAGAAGTATCCTATAATTAAGTATCATAATAGCTCTAGATAACATAAGGATGCGAAATGTTAGCAAATTAAATTAATACCACATATTAAATTTTTTCGGACCCTAGAATATTGAATATCCTTAGGGATTTGATATATTTGAGGATTCAAAAGTCCCCTCCATAGTTTTTAGTCTTGATGTGAAGTAACATTAGTTTGGATTTCACCATAGTTTCAGTTGAAAGCGCTAAGGCGGCCGACTCGGTCAGCAAGAAAGTACTGACCGGCCACACGGCTTAAAATACAATGGTATGTATCGTTTTCTGCAAATACGTCTTTATTCTATACTCCCCTTTACCTTCACCTACGACCATCTCTTGTCATGTCAATAAGAAAAGAGGAAGGAAAACTATGAAATTTCTTATCTCAAGGTAAATTAGAAAGTTCGCTGCTAGTTCGCTAATATCTTAAAATTTTTGTTGTGAGCCTAACAAAAAATTACTATATTTGTTAGAGGAAGGCTATAGCTAGAATTATTTTTATCAAGCTTATCCACAAATATACTTTTAAGTCGTTGAAATTGTGATAAAGACACAATTTCACATTTTATTTTATATTAATAAAACTCAAACTATAGCGCTGTTAAGAAAAAGTCTACAAGGCAATTTCGAACCTGAGCTGTTTTTATAGCAAAACATTATTTTTTTTGGTCAAAATATATCAAATAATTCTCCAATAGAAACATAATTAACATTCTGACTTAAAAATCAACATTTGTTGAATATCTGTTAAGAGTGTCCTGAAATTAATGACAACTTTTTTACTCATTTAAAATGTTTCTCATCTAATCGGGGGTCATGACATATATTCAAGATCTGCTACTATCTCTACGTGAAGAAAATTAAACTTTTATGTTTCTACTGGAGAATTATTTGATTTATTTTGACTAAAAAATGTTTTGTTATCAAGACTGTAAAAAAAACAGGTATTTTCTCGTGGCCCCTCCCACCTCTCCTTCATAGATTATTTTCCCGTATGACAATAAGATCAGGGGTTCATTCTAAGCCTTAGCTCAGTCGGTTGCATGCCTGTCTACTGAGATAATGGTCTCGGGTTCAATTCATGGCGTGGCAGAAAAATTTATCATTGGTGAAATGCGGGCTTACGGCTGGGGACTGGGTGTTGTGTCTGTTATAGATTTAAGTTAGTCTATAAGTCATGTGTTGATATAATCAGGTGGTTCAGAAAGTGCACTTTAAATACCTTGAATAAATGAAATGAAAATGAATCCAGGTTTGAATCTCAGTGGGGTGAACCGTTATCATCATCATCATCCTCCTCATCATCAACAGTTTCCAGCCTGTAGCCGAATCATTTTAGTAAAATACCTCCATCATCCTCTATCCTTCCACCATTCTTCCTCCTTTAATTGCTTCCGTCCTTCTCCTCTCACCTGCACACTTGCTAGTTGTTATCTGCTCCTCCCATCTCTTTTTTTGGGCTCTCTTGTCGATTTCCTATAAACTTAATCTCCATCGTTCTCTTTGATATTGTTTTCTTTTCCATTCTCATTACATGACGATGATTCATCTAATATCCCATGTACTCCCTGTACCCCCACTCGTTCCCGGATAACTTCATTCTTAAACCTGTTTCTTCTTGCGATTGTATCGACAGCGTTTTGTCCTAAATTGTTTTCCATTCTTCCTTCACGAAAATGCATTATATTTTCTCTAAAATTCTACCTTCTTGATATTTATCCATTTGAATAATTAATGTAGGAATATAACCTGAAAGAGAATTAAGAAGTTGTGAATATATATATACATGAAAACGAAACAAAATTCGGTTAACTCTGTGTTGGTAGCAATTGTACCAGAATCGCCCCAACATTATCACAGTTTGAGCCAAGAAAACAACCAGAGAAAGGGATAAAAAAAAGTAATGTTCTTCTGTTGAAATCTTAAAGAAAGGAGGATTCAAATCAAGCAAGCACAAAATGGCAAACAGAGAAAGAGTTTAATATCCGTATTTTTCCCGCGCTTCAAGACACGCCCCATTGTAGTCAATGTCTTGGAAACGCCCGAAGAAGTCGAGAGATCTTTTGTGTGAGAATAGATGGCAGTACGATGCTAATAACAAACCAAGTAATTGGTAAAAAAAAAAAACTAGGGGAACAATATCATTATTTGAGATTCGTACGTAGTTGGTATGTTTTTTTAGTACTGTGTCTAACTACACGTTTGGGTTATCGGGTTAGACGTATATGTAATAATTACTCTAAAGTGTCAGGGCGAAGAAAGTTTATATTAGAGGCAGTGTACTCACATTGGTATGAGGGAGAAGTGGAGAGCAATTTAGGAAAAGCCACGATCAGTACACCCAACTGGTATTCGAACCCCGATATCCCCATAACAGTCAGTCTTGAATATTCTGATGGTGGCGCCTTAGATCATTCGACCCATCGAAGCGTGTATTTGATATGGATGATAGAATCGACTTAGAACAATTGAATGAAGATCTAATTAAATGGAGACTACTTGTGGAAGTAATGACCAATTATCAACCACTAATAGTTCAGAAATAACATTCTATTGGATTAGAATTTAAATTTACATTACCAGCAGCGGTCAAATAATAAATTAAGGGTGCTTTATGGGAAAGCACTGAGAATTGTTGCAGATATTTATATTATTATTAGCACCGCGTCTTACTACCCGTTCGGGTTGTACGCACCAGATATTTATAAATCCAAGATTATTTATTAAGAGGTTTGATATATTTGATAGGCAATTTTGTTTTCACTAACATGTAGGCAAAAGTTATGACCAGTGAATAAGTTTAAATTTTAAGTTCAATGTGTTTTAAATATTGTGTGATAGCTAACATAAAAACATCCCACGTTATCTTGAAATTTTATGTTGTGAGCCTATCTAAACATGACCTTATTTGATAGAAGAAGGGTAGATATAAGTTTCTAGCCTTTTGATTTGATCTCAGAAGTACACATTTTCACGTAAAGCAGAGTTTTTGTTTTTTAGAAAAAAGAGCTTTACGCTCAAAATTTGAACTTTTCAACTGCTCAGAAACCTGCTGATATTGTTTGCCTACATTTTGATGAATAAGTTATTAAAAAATAAACATTTTTAAACTATGCAGGACTTTTTATGGCAAAACTTTTTATTTTGTTAAAATAAAAAAATAAAAAAATAGCTCTAGGAACATAGAGTGTAATTTTCTTCATATGGCGATAGCAACAGTCCTTGAATATCTGTAATGGCGGCATTATATGAGAAACTTTTTAAATTAGTAGAAAAAGTGTCATGAAATTCCAGAACACTCGTGACGGATATTTGTCAACTGTTAATATCACCATGTGAGGAAAATTAAACTTTATGTTTCTACTGTAGAATTATTTGATTTCTTATGACAACAACAACAACAACAACCAATTTTTAATGTGAAAACTGCAAAAAATACTGCCCTTAACTCGCCTTACCTACAATCCCATCTTAAGGCACCAATCTCGACTACTATGATTCGGTGGTGACATGGAAGCCTGGTACTGAAACCCGGCAGGCTGTACTAAGATAGTTTTCCCTAAGTGGTTTTCAACTCTCCCTCCACTCAAATGTGGCTACACTTCCTCTAAATGCAATCTTCCTCACCCCAAAAAAGACAAGCGTAATCGGTATATATGCTTAAAGCCCAAGCGGATAGTAAGACACCGTGATCAAAATACTAACTAAATTAAATAATGGATTAAATAAACAAACTATTATATTTACTAAATAATGTCCTGGGTTCAAATCCCGTGACCAGATGTTATTTTTTAATCCAAGGTAAATGGACTAAGTCATTTATTTTAATTAATAATTAGAGCAGTGGTTTCCAAACATTTACTCTAATTTTTGTCTCCGAGAGAATCGCCCCCCGTTGATAAGTTACACGTTTTATAATCCTACTACCCGCCTCAGTGGCATAGTTGGCTAACGCTCTAGTCGTGTTGAGCTCGACTGCTGAGGACGGGGAGATCGAGGTTCGAATCTCGGTCAGATGAACTTGGGGTAGTTTTTCCTAAATGGTTTTCCACTCTCCTTCCACGCAAATGCGGGTTCACTTCCTCTAATTCTAACCTTCCCAATTCCTAATCCATTAGCGTAATTAGTACTTAAAGCGTATAACCCGAATGGGTAGTAAGACGCGGTGCTAAATAATATTAATAATAATAATAAATATAATCCTACTTTTAAATTAATTTCTTCCTCGCCTCTTACTACCCGTTTGGTTTTGGCATGGCCGTCTTTAGATACAGGCCAAAGTGTTAAATGTGGCAACTCTGCTTGTAGTGACGTCATGGGGCCTAGCAATTTGATGGTTCTTACGGAGAATTGTGTGAATATTTACAGTTTCCTTCATTTAGAAACCGTGGAGTCACTTTGAACGAAACTGACAATAATAATCTAAACATCTTTTACTCATATCACTAAACAAAAATACTTGAGAGGTTTTAAAATACAACAAATAAACGTGTAACTAATAGTTTTAAAATAAATTTGCTAGGTAAGGATTATGTACTGATTACAAACACAATTAGAATATTATTATAAAAATTACAAAAGGGCGCTGGCTCGAAACCTAGAAAGAGAATTGATTGATGTACTAATCCAAAGATCCTGGGTTCAAATTCCATATTCATGTGTATCTCTTTAGCAAATATTTTAAATAAAATTAAGAGTGTTATTTATGTAATTGCTTTGAACACTTCCCATCTTTAGGATATCGAATTTTGAAATCTTAATTTTGTAAAATGTTTGAATTTTCTTCTTTTTTGAACAAGAATTTTCACTGCCAATTTATTATTCCCACACTTGATGTTGTTGATAAGCGTTGACGAGACCAAAGAAAATTATTCCAGCAATGAATTACCGCAGAAACAATTGTTAGTAAATTATTCTAAATCTGGAACCTTACAAATTGAGTTATAGTCCAAACACATGATTTTTTTTAGCACCACGTCTTACTACCCGTTCGGGTTATGGTTATACACTTATGTACTAATTAAGCCAATGGTTTCAGGGATAATGAAGGTTATATTTATAGGGGGGAGTGTACCTGAATTGGCGTGGAGGGGGAGTAGAAAACTATTTTGGAAAAACAAACCTCAGTATACCCAACCGAGATTTGAACCTTGACCTCACCCGTCATTGGCAGTCTAGTCTACTGCGACACAAGTGCCTTAGACCATGCGACCACCGAAGAGGATGCATAGGAATAGTTGCTTCTGATTTTCGTGCTGAAGAAATTTTTTTTGAACTTTTCTGTCATTCAAATCTTCATTATTGTATGTTTAATAACTCAAATTATCAAATCGGTTATTATTATTATTATTATTATTATTATTATTATTAGCACCACGTCTTACTACCCGTTCGGGTTATACGCACTTACGCTAATGTGTAATGGTAGAGTGATTGTGAGATTAAATGGAGGACCTACAGTTTAACGTGGAATCCGAACCACGGTGGAGGCCTGGCACTTCCTACATTCACAAGATGTCTTGTCAGAGGTGAAGGAAGGGTTTGGTAATCAGATAAATCTTTGCCGGGACCGAAGATTGAACTCCGGCCGCTAGCACAGAAGTCTAACACCTTACCCCTAGACCACCAGGTCACCAAAAATCGGTTGTTAATGGACTAGTTAGTCCTCTGGTAAGATCACTGACATATTTAGCATCTGTATCATGTATGCCCAAATAAAAAAAATCAATGCAACAACTGCATTCCAAACGAACAGACAGTGAGTAGCAACCACAACCACAAATGTACAAAACCGAGGCTTCTGGAATCATGTCGGCTGTTAGTTTAAAGTCACTAATTACATCCACAAAATTTCCATCCATCGTATTTTTTTGCTATATGTCCCAAAACATAATGCAATACAAGCGTGAACCACACAAAATTTCAAATCAAGTAAATTACAAGAGAAACAAATATTCTGCACAGTAAAACAAACTGAACTACTGCTTTGTTGCTGACTGGCCTCAACCCAGTGTTGCCAAACTTCAGTATTCCGGCCTGTAACTAAAGACGGCCGTGGTTTGGGTCATTACCACTTAATTAAATTAGTCAAGTGGGGTAGATAAAGATTATAGATTATGTGACCTTATTTACGTGGAGGAATGAAAGGAATTTGTTTAAGAAAAAAATCACCTCTTCGGCACACTGCTAGAATTCGAATCCTGACCGATAAACCGAACGAGCGTGAAATTAATCCCGCCTGTCCGCACTTGCTTATTTTAATTATTATAAAGAGCTTGTATAGTGTTGATATAAACGCGACTAAGATGTCGCAAAAGAAACTCAACGGTATTTAGAAAGTTGTACCATCAGCGCCATTTGTCTAGACACGAGACTGATACAATAAACCAAGTAAGCTAGTGGCTATTAGAGTTGGATAGACAAGACGAACCCAAGCAATCTAGAAAACATTCCTAGTAATTGAGTAAAGAGCGAATAATATATTAAAGAAAATAAGATTAAATTTTGTAGTCATATAAACACGAAAGACGTAAATATTTATTATGTTACATGACATTGCATCAATTATCTACATATAAAATTAATTTTATGATTTATATACCTTTTACTTGACTGGTTTTCTGAACTTTATACCAATTTTAAAAATTATTTTGTTATTAGATAATTCCTTCCTTCGTGTTTATCTAAAATAACCACACAGTTTAATATTATTGCTTTAGTTAATTGTATAGTTTATATACTTTTTACTTTACTGGTTTTATGAAACTAGTACAAAATATTTTGATCATATTGTTATTAAATAATTACTTCTTTCATATTGATAAAACCACACAATTCAAATCGTATTTTATTTTGACGCAGTAACTTGATTGTTTCAACAGCTTACATTTCTATTTGTATTTTACACCTTCCTATAATCATAACCAATTAAAAATGTATTTATAAATCTATAACCTCAATAAGTTTGGCGACCACACCTGAAACCCACCCAAATACCTAGGTTATAATAAACCACAGGATTATAGAAATTGTAAATGTGTGTATTGAACATAAATATGCAATACTTTATTTGGAAATTTTCATCTCAAAACTTAAAACTTGGTACATGCTACATTTATGCAGTAGTTAATTCTATTCTCCTACATAAATCCGAGCAAACACGACATTTTTTTTTTCCGTTTTCCCTCCAAAATACTCATTACGCCTCGAGGGTTCCAAGGTAGGGGTGAAAATAGGGTGGATTTTAGTAGGAGAGGGAGGGCAAACGGGTGGAGAATATAACTGAGGGGGTAATGTGGGAGGTGATATAAAAAAAGAAGTACGTTCACCCTTTCGGAAATTTCCCCTTTTTCATACAAGATAATACATCACCTCCCTTGTTCCCCTCCTCAATCCCTTCCTTTTTTTCCCCCCTTTCACACAATGTAGCATGTGGATGGACTCGTATGACGGAAATGGTGAAATTATGTCTGCGTGTTCTTTTGTGATGCTCAAAATTAACGAAAACAAATTAGTTTTTTCCATAGCTGATATAGTATAGTCACGAGGATATGAAATAATTGTTTTTTGATTTTAGGAAAATACAAGTGTAAGAAGCATATATTCACAAGTGTGTGTCCATTTTACCTCCAACAACCTGAAAATATTCTTTTGAGAATAGCTTATATATATCTACAGCTTGATTTGGATAGGATGTAACTATTTTGAGAATCGTAGAATCTACAAGATCTTCTTTGACGCATTCATACGTCAATATATGCGATCTTCAGCTGTTGTTTTTGATATATAGTATCAATACCTATAAAACAACACTAATAATATATTAAAACGTTATCAATTTTGACCAAAAAAAGTACATTTGTACTTTACAAAGTATATTTTCTGTTGTTTGTGTGTACTGGCGTCTTAAATGGCTATGTATTTAAACAGTAGGCGTATAACCCTAACGAGTAGTAAGACGCGGTGTAAAATAGTAAAACATAGTATCCAAACAGTAGACAATACTTAAATTTAGAGGTAAAGTTCATATTATTTTAATCTAAATTTGTTTTGACCAATTATTTGACTGTTAATAAATATATAAACATTCATAAATAAGGTAGGCGTCTAGGCCTATGGCCTCTACCACTATCGATCAGGCTAAAACTTAATATCTAGGGTGTTCATGAAGTTACACCAAGGGGTTTTTAGAAATAGATATACAACCCTAAAATTAAGGGTAATTTACTGATGAGCAAAAAGATAAAATATATTGATATACTCAACAGGTACAACTGTGCTGAAAGAAATTCATGGTGAGTATTAACGTGAACAAAAATGATAGTTTGAAGATTGTAAATTAAATTAGGGTGTTCTTTTAGTGACATAATTATGTAAAAATTCCAGAAATTTGGTCAAAATTCTCTAACCTTTCTATGACTTAGCACTGACAAAACGAATTACATGACTGTTCCCTTTTTTCCAGGTCTCTGGACACCCTGTATGAGCTATGCGCTATGCATGAATATTTACGCAGCTTAGAGGAGGAACAGTTCAATATTTGCCCGTAACAGAGTGTACTCGAGTAGAGGACTGTATATCGAAATGTTTTGTTGAGGAGACCTGAAGAATAGACATACTTACAGACTACTTATAAATCGTATCTTCCCGAGCCGGTCCTGTCCGTATAAGGACCTTAAAGAACCAATCTCACGCTATCTTGTCTCGACGTAGACAGACGCTAACAGGATTACGCCGCGCAGACAGACGCAAGTAGCCAGGATGATGGAGGGAGATTTATCCACGTTCGGGGACGCTCAAGGAGCCGAGATGACGTTTGTCCCTGAATAGTGACAGGTTTTTTTTTACGAAGCTTTAACTTTATAGCCAACCAAAAATAAGTAGTGATAAACACATATTATCAAAATTCTGTACTTTAAACTATAGGTGACCTGGTGGTCTAGGGGTAAGGTGTCAGACTTCTATGCTGGCGGCCGGGGTTCAATCCTCGGTCCCGGCAAAGATTTATCTGATTACCAAACCCTTCCTTCACCTCTGACAAGACCTCTTGTGAATGTGAGGAATGCCAGGTCTCCACCGTGGTTCGGATTCCACGTTAAACTGTAGGTCCTTCATTTCATCTCACATTCACCCTACCATTGCACATTAGCGTAAGTGCGTATAACCCGAACGGGTAGTAAGACGCGGTGCTAATAATAATAATAATAATAATAATAATAATAATAATAATAATTTAAACTATAGATGGTTTGAATTTTACTTGTGTATTTCTCGAATTCGAATCATAAATTTAATTTCAAATCTCGAATCCAAATACGAATTCTCAAATCTTTAAAAATGTTCAGTTTTAGTTTGAGAGAAAATGTTTGGATTTAATTTTATATATATATATATATACTCGCCTCTGTGGCATAGTTAGCTAACGCGCTAGTTTCATTTTGAGATTGACTGCCACGGACGGGAAGATCGAGGATCGAATCTCGGTCAGGTGAACTAGGGGTGGCTTTTTAAAAATGTGTTTACACTCTCTCTCCACGCAAATGCGGGTTCACTTCCTCTAAATTTGATCTTCCCTATTCCTAATCCATTAGCGTAATTACTACATAAGCGTATAACTCGAACTGGTAGACGTGGTGCTAAAAGAAAAAAAAATTGTTAAAGGTTTTGAGTCATTGGCAAATAACTTTTTTTTATGTCTATTACGTCATAAACAACAAATCGAACACTTTTTTTTATGTAGGCCTAAATTAATTAGATATAAATTCATTTGTTGTGTGATTTTGTTAGTCTTCCTAACAGCACAAGTCTATATAATTCCTTAAAATTGTTATTTGAAGTTAAGATCTTTATAATTGTATTGGAGATACATTTTTAAGATATTTACCTATCTCACATCTCTCGAATATCATCGGGATTTGAAGGATTTGCGAAAACAAAGGTTCGAGCGTGCCATCTATACTTTAAAATATGTTTACTGTATAGCACATTTTATTGGAACAAACACAAACAAAAAAGTGTGAATTGATGTTTTAATTTCTGAGTAAATAATTACTTCCCTAGCATCGGTGGGCGCATGGTCTAACGTATCATTCTCGTATCAGACAGGCCAGTCGGTGACTGATGGTTCGGGGTTTTAATCCCATTCGGGTGTATCAGTTTATTTTTTCCTACATGACTTCCCACTCCCACTACGCAAATACAAGTATATTTATTATAAAACTCTACCTTTCTCACCGCTGTTCAATCATAACAGTTAATGTATATGCATATCCCGAGTGTGCAATGAAACGAGGTGCAAACAAAAATCGTTTCACTTTTAAACAGGTTGATCGCTTCCGGAGCTCTTAGTGGTCAGAGTTCCTGGTTATGGATCCAGAGGCCCTGGGTTCAATCCCCGTTGTTTTCAGATTTTCTTTGAAGCAGTGAGTCTGAAGCGAGGAACTGTTTAGATAATACAAACATATTTTTATGGCTAATGCTAAGAGAATTTTCCTATATTATTATTATTATTATTATTATTATTATTATTATTTTATAGCCATTGATAATATCTATCAAAAGGGACAGCTTCAGATTAAATAACTTGATGTATGAATACATGATAGTAGGTTGAATAGCTTGTATAGCTGTCAGATAAGATTCTTCCTGTGAAAATTGGACTGTAGTAGATTTTTTACACGTACTGTACATAAAGATGTCGGCCCGTTTGATTCGCGTCGCGAATATCGGCTTTTAGGGAGGCGCGGGGCTGGGGGAGGAGGGCGATAGGGGCTAAGGTTTTCAGTAGAACGTGAATGTATATTACCCCGACCTCTCAGAGGGCAATCACACCCACAAATTGGCAAAAGAGGATCATTTACTGCCTGATTCGTTTTTCCTCCTTAACGGTTAGCGGAAGTAAAGAAGACTAAATATTCTTCACGTTATTTCTTGCATGAAAACACATGATATTCCAAAATATGTGTAAAATGTGACGAAAGATATGTTTGTGATTACCTCTAAATCCGTTTAGGATCCGACATTATTGATCGGAAGACAGTTTTCATACAGAATACATTGCTTTAAAAAGATTTGTTAGAATGAAACTGTTTTATTTATAACACATAAAGGTTATATATCTAAACGTGTATTTTACAATTTGCGTTAAAAATTATAATTTTTTAATATCAATTTTGATAAATTTTACTTTTTATTAATTTATTTTGTGTAGACAGCGCATCACAACATTGTTCAAATATAATAATAATTCGAAAAATATGTTTATAAGGTAAGGTCATAAAAAATAAAAAATTTACTAATAATTATTAAGGATTCACTTTTAATACATTTTCAATTTTATGAGCTTAGGTTAAAAAGAGACAAAATCTTACAAATGATAGATTATATGAAGGTTGTAATTGAAAATTAAATATAAAATTATTTGGAGTTGAAAAATGACTTCCATTCCACTTTCAAACAAAGATTAATAAAAGCAATCCATTCGAGCATTGAAAATAGGGTTGGTACCATTCCACCACTCTCAACTTGAACTTGGGAGACTGTAGGTTCGAATCTCAAATGGTGCATCCGGTTGGGTATACTGACGGTGGTTTCTCCTATATAATTTCCCACTCTCTTTCCACGCAAATTCGGGAAGATTACTTCCAAAATGCTTCTTTCTCATCCCTACCTCATTAGAGTAATTATCATGTATGCTTATAGCTTGAGAAGATAGTAAACTGCTGTGATAAAAAAAACTGTCCTAAAAAAGGATTACCATTAAAATAACATAATTAATGTGAGCATTTATTATATGATCGTAAGTCAACTTTACCATAGTTTGACATAATAATAATGCAGATGCATCAACATTAATATTTTATCATAGCCTCTTACTACCTGTTCAGGTTATACGCATAGATAGTAATTACTCTAATGGGGTAAAGATGAGGAAGGAAATATTTTAGAGAATCTACCATAATTTTGGTGGAAGGAGAGTGGAAAACCATTCAGGCAAAGAAAAAAAAAAGCGCTCAGCAGACCCGACCGGGATTCGAACTTCGATATCCATCTCTTCAGCAGGCCATTCGAACAAACTTTAATATGGTTCCTTTTAAGCGCGATGAAAACTTTGGTCGACGAGATGAAATATGAAACCGGGGAAAGGTTTCAACAATAAGACACATTAAGTGGCTCTAATACGTCCTTAAATACGTTACTAATGGTCCCAGCAAATGTAAACTTAGATGGAGAGGGGTGTGAAAAGGAATAATGAAAGAAGGAGGAGTGTTTGGAATGGTTGGAAAGTAACATAAGAAAGGGTTGGATAAAAGAGACATCTAGTACAAAATGGAATATTTTGTAGGCAGCTGTTTAGACACACCTCTGTTTGCAAACACCGACAGGGGCCCCCGAAATACTCGGTGGAGGGGGATTCTAACCCTTTACTACCAAAATTATAAAGCAATCGTTTAACAGGAGCACAGTTTCAAATGCCATGGAAACATTGCTCCGCCTACATTTCGGGGAGTGCGCGTGTTTTATTGAACGTTACTGCCAGAACGTTCGTTACTCCTTCTACCACCACCCCTTCCCCCCCTTCCAGATTGCTTTGGTAAGACTATCCTGTACGCTAATATTCCCATGATTACCTACCCGTTTCATCGAGAGGTTAGCACTCTTGACTCTGGTCAGGGTTAGTTTTAATCCGGGTTGGGTGTATTGAGGTGTTTTTAATTAATGGTTTTCTACTCTACCCCCAATCAAATGCTGTAACACTTAAATTTGACCTCAATCATTCTTTCCCCGTTGGTGATAAAAGACCACTGATACCTAGATGCAGATGGGAGGATAACATTATAATGGAACTGAGAGAGATAAGGAGTAATGAGGTGGACTGGATAGAATTATCTCAAGATAGGAATAGAGTGAATGAGGTGGACTAGCTCAAGATAGAGATAGGGTGTAATGAGGTGGACTAAATAGAACTATCTCAAGATATGAATGGGGTGTAATGAGGTGGACTGGATAGAACTAGCTCAAGATATGGAAGATATGGGTGTAAAGAAGGGGACTGAGTCGAACTAGCTCAAGATATGGATGGGGAGTAAAGAAGGAGACTGGATCGAACTAGCTCAAGATAAGGATGGGGTGTAAAGAAGGGGTGATCGAACTAGCTCAAGATATGGATGGGGAGTAAAGAAGGGGACTGGATCGAACTAGCTCAAGATATGGATGGGGAGTAAAGAAGGAGACTGGATCGAACTAGCTCAAGATATGGATGGGGAGTAAAGAAGGGGACTGGATCGAACTAGCTCAAGATAAGGATGGGGTGTAAAGAAGGGGACTGGATCGAACTAGCTCAAAGATATGGAAGATATGGGTGTAAAGAAGGGGACTGGATCGAACTAGCTCAAGATATGGATGGGGAGTAAAGAAGGAGACTGGATCGAACTAGCTCAAGATAAGGATGGGGTGTAAAGAAGGGGTGGGAGTAAAGAAGGGGACTGGGTCGAACTATCTCAAGATATGGATGGGGAGTAAAGAAGGGGACTGGGTCGAACTATCTCAAGATAGGGATAGGGTGAATGAGGAGGACTAGATAGAACTAGCTCAAGATATGGAGGATGTAATTAGGTAGACTGGATATAATTAGCTCAAGATAGGGAAATGGTGTAATGAAATTGACTTGATAAGATGGGGAGTTTAAGTGTAATGAGTTGAACTAGATGAAATTAGCTCAAGGTAGGAATAGGGTGTAATTAGGTGGACTGGATAGAACTAAAGTCTGTTCAGCGTAGGAATTGTTTTCTGACATGCCTTTTTCCCTACCATAGTAGGGTATTGGTTTGAAAAAAGACCTTTCAAAGAGTAATTCCTACGGTGAATGGAGTATAGCTCAATATAGGGATAGGTAGCGTATTTTTGTAAGTTCGCCAATTAACTTTCAAGCTTCTAATGCCATAGAGTAAGTGATTAAGTAAGGTTTCACCTCTAAAAAATTGATAGAATATCTTAATAAAATTAATTTTCTCATGAAGGTTTTATATTTTATTTCTAAACATGTAGGTCAACCTTAAGTTTAACCAAAGGGATATAAACGAATTAATCAAAGGGCTAGGAATGAGTAGGCTTTAAATGAAGAGATGCACCCATATTAAAATTACTCCGGTAAAACATGGTTGGTATTCAAAGCCTGACCTCTTTGCCAACGACAACCAAATGCGATTTCCCTCAGGGCTAAGCTCAGTGTGAAGTTCCGAATTAAGACTATGGATATATCTGTCAATTAGGTAAAGCTACTAGATCTACTTTCACGAATTTATACGTCAAGTCACGTTAGCTGTCACCTTTGATAGATATTATTAATATCCTAAAAATATATATACATATATATATTTAAAATTTATTTGAAGTATTTAACGTCCAGTTTTTGAACCGACAGATTATATTAGCTTACGAGAATTTCTATGAGCGATAGCGAAAGGGCCTACCAATTTTGCCGGGAATGGTATTTTCACACACCTACCGGCGTTGTTTTACATGCCACAATCCACATGGGACCGACGGCTTTACTTTTCCCTCCGAAGGAAGCTGTGCTATGTATTTTTATCGCTCAAGAATAATCTCTCGGTACCGGCTGGGTTTGAACCCAGGAACATCGGGTTTTGAGGCGAGTAATTTACCGCCGTTCATTGAGGTTGACCATATATGAAATAATATGGTGAACGTTATCAGTCTTGGCCAGAAAAAAAAAAGTGTATTATTTTTTGAAAGGTGCTACAAACGTCCATTCGTAAGAGAAATCAAGGTATATTCGATCCATGTTTTGAACTCTGTTCTTTAGAAAGCAGATCATGAAGTGTCGACAGTGTGAAACTCGAAACTAGCAACAAACGAAACCACAACAAAACTCTCCTCACTCAGGTACAACACCAATGTTTAGGTTGGTTCAATCCTCATGGGGGAGATCTTGGACAATTCTTGTCAGACATGAATAAAGGAACCTAGTTCTCATTTTAACAGCTCCCCTCCCCACTTATACGTCTTTTTTTTTACAAGAAAATCCGGAGGGGTTTAAGGAGGAGGGGGGGTGGTTAGATTGTTGAACCAACCAGACTATCAAACATGTCACTACCCTTGGCGTTTCTCTCTCGCCTTTGGCACAAGAATGAACCCTGGAAGAGGGTCGAAAGGGGTGAAGCGAGAGAAAATGTCAAGATCCTATTTTTCAAGAGTTAAATAGGATCTTAAAAACTCACCCTCCTTTTTTTTTACTCTTCCTATTTTATTTTCTTAACCAATCCTTTCTTTCCCCTTGCTTCTCTATAAGGTTTAACTCTGAATGAGACGTCAGATTCCTTTCCAATTTGTTAACATCCTTGGACGCATTCCCCCCCCCCCCCC
>CABFVX010001946.1:20653-40967 GCA_902151425.1 Timema shepardi | reverse complement strand
CCCCCCCCTTTTTTAAGGAGAAGAAGAGCAATTTTTTTTATGGTTGTTCCTTCACATAGACAGATTGTAAGATGTCATTTCAAATGTGTTATATTAGAGTGAATGAGGGTTTATTTCATGTGTATATTTGCAAATAATATAATTTAAAAATAAGAGTTTCTAACGGGAAAATGTTAGTATTGTTTAAAAAAAATAATTTTCTAAATACAATACCAATACTAGATTGTAAAAAGATAATTCATTAGTCATAGATAAAATCTGGAAGGCTTATCGGGACGTGGATCCAAAGGTACCGTGCATGATTCCAATCCTTATACTGGTGTCATTTTATAAATAAAATATTAACTGCTTTTGTAAAATAAGATGAATTATTAACGCTAATGAATTTACAATCTAGATTGGAGTTTATAAACATGCCGAGTCAAATTCTGTGCATTGTAAGAAAAGAGGTCCATTAAGAAATATTTAACTGGAGGCTATTAGTTATAAACCTATATGTTGTAAACATTATATCGTTAGCCGAATGTAATATGGTCAGAGTATTGTAAATAAAATATTTTACAGGTATTGTATATTGTCACATTTTGTTTAGATTATATTATTTATTTAATGGTTGTTCATAAATAATCTTGTAGATAAACTATTAAGTTATTAATTCTATTGATTTTTTTAATTACCTGCTCTAGTGGCCACATGGTCTAAGACGTAATTCTCGTGTCAGACTATATGCTGCTGACGGGTAGATTGGGGTTCAAATCCTGGTTGGGTGTACTGAGGAGGGTTTATCCTAAATAGGTTCTCACTTTCCCTCCAAGCAACTGTGGGTACGTTTCCTCTAAATTCAACCTACCTCATTAGCATAATTAGTACTTTGTGTATAACTTTAACAGGTAGTAAAAATATATTTAAATTGGACATGTGACTTTTTGGTGACCTTAAAGTTATTTTGTTGTTCATACTTCCCCTCCAAGCGAATCCCCCTAGCAAAACATGCCCTGCAAGGAGTTTACATCTCCACTGGTGCATATTTCATTTTAGAATATGGTTATTATGCTTCGAAGATCCTTATGTAGAATGATTTTCTACTTATAAATACTTCAAATTTAGTGTGTCATCCGTAAATTAGTGCTGTCATGTACTTTTGATACAATATGTGAAACTTAGGTGATGTGGTGTATATTTAGCATCTATTATATTAAGTTAAATTATTGTGTCGACGTGTCATTAAACTAAAATAACCTAATATTATCATCATCAATTATTACTATCATAATAAATCTTACAACTAGAAGTAAAATAATATCATAGTTACAAAACTGTTTGATATACTTGGTCGGTCCACTATAAATTTAGAAATAACAATATTGTTAATGTTACTATACCTTGATTTTGGTAGGAAGAACAGTATCTTGTAGTTATTAAAGTTACTAAGACAATTTAAATATATTTATACATCAATTTATATTATCTGCATCTGTCAATTTTGATACATATTAACAACACCTATAAAATAGCATTGGTAATAATAATAAAATGTTATCAATGTTGGCCGCAAAAAAATATGTTTGTATCAATACGCCAAAGTTTGTGTTTGAAAACTTGTACTTATGATAGATAGCGTTAGTTTTATATATTTGTAATCTAAATATGGAGGTAATACGCACATTTAAAATATTCAATTCCATATTTATAATTGTAAATATAGTACTTTTTACCTGATCATATAAACAAAGTGTCGTAATATTTTAAAAAATGGCCTTGAAATTATGATAAATCTTGATTTTTTTTTGTGTCGCTGTGCTAAAAAAAAGTGCATATTAACGATTCTGTCTGTACCTTGGGGGCCTAGTTCAAAAAGGTTTGATATATTTTGTCTAAACCTAATTTAATATTTAGATGTTATATGGTCATAACTCTGAGCATATTTGTATTTTGATTATAACCATCAAATTAAATGTATTTTCCCGATGATGGATTTTGAAAGTATGTATATATTTAAAAAATCAGATATTACAATTTTTTCCAAAATTTTATATCCAAAGTGTTTTTTATGATTATCAAAATAATGTTTGATATTTTGAGGAAAATTTAAAAAGAAACCTTTTCCTGAAAACTTATCTCTGAAAAATTTGTCACAAACTATACTAGACCATATGAATAGATATGTGATTGGCTTTGTGGTCTAGTGGTCAGAGTTTTTGTTATGAATGCAGGGATCCTGGGTTCAATTTCCAGTGCTTTCAGAGTTTCTGTAAAGCACTGGGTCTGGAACGGGCTCAACTCAACCTCATGAGGACAAATGAGGAACTACTTTAATGGCCGTAGGGTTCATTGTGCTGACTACATGAAACCCTCTATCCACAGAAGTTGGCACTATCTTCACCAACAAATGGTTGCCTCTTGGTCAGAATGACTTAATTGCGGGCTGACGCCATGGAGTTTTTTTAAATGAGAAGGGATGTACAATTTTACCGTACCATTTATTTAATCTACTTCCTCACACCCGAACAAGTCTCACCCTTCTCTGGGATAGGTCTATCGATGAACCAACCATTTCTTTTACGCTCTGGCGACTAGGAAGATATTTTGTTTCAAATAAATGCCTCAATTTCCGATAACAAACGTTGTCTCCACAACTATATTGCGAATAATAGACCGTCCCTCAAAATAGACGTACGCTCTTCTTGAAACAGCCGTGCTATTTGTTTACAAAGAATGAATCCTTAGATTAAACTGATGCTTCTAAAATCCTATCGATGCATTGTCCTATTGGCTATTTTCTGAATACACCGTTCTTTCTTCGTCATACCATTCGTTGAAAATATACCGGATATATATATACATACATACATACATACATACATAAAGAAAGACCTTCTCGAAATGAAAAGAAAGAGACACGCGCAAACCATTGAAAGAAGATTTCAACTGATTGACTGGAAGTGAACAAATAGGGACGAAAGAGGAGTTAGGGAAGAAAAGTAATGTGGAGGGGGACCGGGGGAAATTACGAGGACTGAAATGACGTATACCAAAGAAAATTCAAGAAGAAAACATGACTTCTCAAAGAGGGGGCTAGGGTAAACTCATGTTTTCTTACTTAGTATTTTTCTTCTTTTTATTTCTCTAAGACGGGTGGAACTTTTTTTTTTTTTAGAACATCTGATGGAGTTTTTTTTTTTAAATAAGAAGATACTCCTCTGGAAGATTAGGTAAGTGGTGGTTGAGGACTTGTTGAAAAGTCAGAGTATGAAGGAGTCCTTAAGAGCGATGCGGTTTTACTTTTAGAAAGTGTAGTAGCGATCTAAGACTAGCTAATTTGTGGAGTGTGCTCCCTTGATGAGACACGTTTCAATCTCACTCCAAGTATTTGATTACGAGACTTTAATCGTTGATCATAGAACAGAAAATTATATCACTGTCACTCAGTTAAAATTAATCAATAATCAATATTAATTAATATTTAGCATCGCGTCTTACTACCCGTTCGGGTTATACGCTTTAAGTACTAATTACTCTAATGGATTAGGAATTGGGAAGGTTGAATTAGAGGAAGTGAACCCACATTTGCGTGGAGGAAGCGTGGAAAACCATTTAGGAAAAACCACCCTCAATTCACCCGACCGAGATTCGAACCTCGATCTCCCCGTCCTCAGCAGTCGAGCTCAACACGACAAGCGCGTTAGCCAACTACGCCACCGAGGCGGGTCTCAGTTAAAATTAAGAAAAAAAAATCTTGTAGTTATTTGATTTCACGAAATCCCCCCATCTACATCTTACAAATGATCTTGGCTTGACGCTTTTTTTTTATCACGGTGTATTACTACCTGTTCAGATTATACGCATATGTACTAATTACGCTGATAAATTAGGTACGAGGAAGGTTGAATTTAAAGGAAGTGTGCCTAAATTTTAGTAGAATGAGAGTGGAATACCGTTTTGTAAAAATAGCCTCAGTACATCCGACCGGGATCCAAACCCCGATCTCCATATTATTGGCAATCTAGCCAAACACTAGAGTGATGCCTTAGACCATACGGCCATCGAAGCAAGTAGGGAAGTGGGTGGGGGGATTTAACCAGCATTCAATTCTCAGTAGTTGGCATTAAACGTATAAAAGTTCGGGAACCACTTACTTTTACCCAGAGGTGTAACTATGCAGTAAAGAGCCCGCTGCAAAGCTCTCGTTGTGCTCTCTAACCTCCCTCCCCCCAGAAAAGAAATCTCCCTCCCAAAAATAAAACATTATATGTAATTGTAGATTCATATAATAAATTACACTAAAATTTATCATTGGAATTATTTGATAAATTACGTAATGAGGGTTTACAATTGTCTAATAAAAAATTGCTATTGAAAATCGGTAACTAGCTATATAATGTAAACAAACTTGATCTTATATGAATAAGACTATGTTAATAAATTAAATTTTTATCACTTACAGAGGCTGAACAAACATTGCTATTTAAAACTCCTTTGTTCTTACCTTAATTTCTGCAAAATTGTCACACACTGTATTTTGTACTTTCTCGCTATCTTACAGCCAGCTAGAGAAAGTATCGTGATCATAAAAAAAATTAGCGCGAGGTTTTGATGAATTGCAACGTTTCATTGCCCTCCTCCTCACACCCTCCCTGAATTCGTAAAAGCGGGTTTTGAATTTCCATCTGTCTGTACCTCAGAGTAGAGCCTAAGCTATTTTACCGACCGGACTAAAACTTGGTATCTAGGGTTTTCATAGGGTTTCCCAGAGATATTTTGGATTTATAACCCTAAAATTAATGGTAGTTTACTGAAGGGAGAAAGAAAAAAAATATATATATATTTCAAAATAGGCTTTTTCAAAATTGGCTCTAACAATTTTGATTAAATTTTATTTCCCAGTATTGGTTAATATTATTAACAAAATGGCTACTCTTATTTTTTTGTAAAAAATAATTTAAGGGTTCCGGTCTGATGCGTAAATTCTCATTTTTTTATATATCTCCAGATCTATTTGAGATATGAAATTACTTATGATTGCAAATATGTAGGTTTATTTATAATACAAATATTTTACTTGAAACGTATTTTTACTAAGCCAATAATTTTCTAGTTATTATTATTTATTAGCACCGCGTCTTACTACCCGTTCGGGTTATACGCACTTACGTTAATGTGCAATGGTAGGGTGATTGTGAGATGAAATGGAGGGCCTACAGTTTAACGTGGAATCCGAACAACGGTGGAGGCCTGGCATTCCTCACATTCACAAGATGTCTTGTCAGAGGTGAATATTTTTCAAGTTAAACGCAAATATATAAAAGTTTATATATATATAAACTTTTCGAACACTAAAGGTAAGGTATTGTGACCGTAAAAAAAATTCTAACCCGAAATGTTGATGGAGGTCGACGTTTCATGACCCCCGAACCCTAAAAAGTTATTCCATCTGTCGCGTGTCTGTTTAACCCTAAAATTAAGAGTAGTTTATTAAAGGTCGAAAAGAGAAAAATTCCATGTTCTCGAAATCGGCTCTAACGATTTTGATTAAAATTCGTATCTAGGCGTTGATTAAGATTATAAACAAAATGACTATTTTCATTTTCCTATAAAAATGACTTTTAGGGTACTTTAGAGAAATATCCTTATCTCCGCAACTATGTTAAGATATTAGATAGCTTATAATAGCAAAATTTTAGTACTATTAAAAATTAAAAAAACTTTTATTTGGAATACCTTTATAAAACCAATAGTTTCTGAGATATTGGCAAATATAGTAATACAATTTTGTGAGCTTTAATTGCATAGAGATACTATTTAAGTTTTAACGCAATAATTCTCTAATTCCATAGAGAAAGTAGATACATCTCTCAAAAAGTTTATGTTCTCTTTATTTCGGCCTCTTGGAGGAAATGTTTGTACTATGATCTATTTCTATCATTAGAGACTAAATAATCAATAATTACCTTATTTATTGGTCTAAATTTATAAATGAGTAATTTAATAAAAATGCTATAACCATAAGATGTGCTAACCCTCGTAAAATTTAGAGAATTTTAACCAGAAGTTTAAATTTTAATACCTTTGTTAACCCAATATCGTTATTTTTCGATCTTTTTTTGGTCCAAATATACTAGTGGAGGAGTTTAATTTTTTTTAAAGAAAATCATAAAATATAAATCCAGGAGTCAAAAAATGTTTAACGTAATTATACCGCAATTTTTGCCCGGGTTTGCTAGTATATATTATTTCGTTCCACATATATTATTACGAGTTGAGTAAATATCCCCATTTTTAAACAATGGAGTGAGAAAGTCCTTGCGGAGTTCCGTACCATTTAATTCTTAAACGCATCGTTTATAACATACAAATTAGTCAAAACCGTGCAGTATTTAGCAACAAATTGAATTTTTGTAATTCGAAATGATGGTATAAATGGATTTGCAAAATGTTATGCGTATAAAATAGTCAAGTTAGTCATTGGCAAAAAAAACACGTTTTTGTTGTTACTTGCTTATATATTTAAATATTGATTTTACAGAAAAATGTGAGAGTAAGTATTTTGTACAGCTTGAAATTATGAACGATAAACGTACTATTGAGTAATTTTGTCTGAATAGTGAGATCTTTACAAAACAAATCTTGCTTAAGAGACAATTTAATCTCTAAACAAATTAATTTTTGGTGGGCGGGCCTGCGTGTTTGGCACCATTTTGGGCGTGGGCCTGCGGAATTTTTCCACCTACGCCATACAGCCGATGAAGGTGGCCCCTGACGAACTTATCTCGCCTCGGAAAGGTTTCTAGATTCTTCCCGCGAGTTGCTCTCCTCATTAACTTGTTCCCCACTCTCTAAGTTGAAGCGCTGTAGTACTAAGAGCCATGTCTCTAATAAACGCAGGAGCCCATTTCTCCAGCTCGGGCCGGAGAGGTTTCTCGACTCCTCAGAACTTGTTCCCCACTCTCTAAGTTGAAGCGCTGTAGTACTAAGAGCCATGTCTCTAATAAACGCAGGAGCACATTTCTCCCCTGATGAACTAAACACCTAGAACGCCAAGTCGGCAGGGAGAAGGAGATTTCCACATTCCCCGGGGTTGCCAGAGTTGAGTTCGGGGCTCCAGGCAAGGGCTAGGTAATAATGGCCGGGGTGGGTGGGAGGGAAACCAACTGCCTTAAATACCCTAAATGGCTAGACTCCTTAATGACTGCATTCCATTTTAGTCTTCTTGCTCTCCTTATGTCTTTTCTTATCCCCCTTATCACTCTCTTCCTTTCTGCTAGTCCTATCTCCTCCCCTCTTTCTGGTGCGTCTTGAGGTCTTTGTGAGGCCCAATTAATATTCAGCATTCAACTAATTGTGATCATATTTATTGATAGTAAATTCGGAGTTGCCTCTGCTGGTAGTAGCTATGTAGCCCCAAGGAAGTGTTTCCTTTAAGAACATTTCTGTACAACCCGGTATTACTCAATGTTTTTACCAGGGAGGCGCCCCTCAACATATCCCCGATATTTCACGGCATGCTCGTCATTAAATGTCTTAAGTTCCAGAATCTATGACTTAAGGAAGTCCTTAGTAGATGATATATTGATAAAAACTCTTTCTTGACTAAAACTTCATTTTAGAAACACTAGATTAATATTAAACTAAAACAAGAATAATTCTTGGCGCCATATTTGTGAATTTATCCGTAAAGTTTCCATATTCTTATGTCCACGTATGGTATCCCACTGCCGTCCCCTATATTTTGAGAAGCCTCATCCCGACTTAATCCAAACAAACACCGACAAAATTATACTGGTGAGATTATAATATATTACAACATTTTATAACCAAGCTCATTACACTTACTAGGGTCTGAGTCAGGTGTAATAACAGCTTGTAATATTGTGATTATAATTTTTTTTGGTCGATTTATTTTAGTATGAGTCCCACCCAAGGGTCGTCCACTTATTGTGACCAGTAGTGTAAAATACGTTTACCCTGAAGGGTAGTAAGATTATATTAATTTGTTTAAATTTTGTTTAGCTTATGACAAAGGATCATCATGTAATCACTAATTAATCAAGGTAAGACTGCCCACCTCTCAGGTTAAACAGGGTATACCTGCTTATTTCATTTGTATCAATAACACCAATAAGATGATTCGAATATTTTTATTTTGAAAAGTGACTTTAATCCAATCTAAAATGTAGTAAGCAGGATTCTGGTGGAAAGGACCGTTTAAAAATACGATCTCTATTTTTTGTGGCCAACATTGATAACATTTTATCATATGAAGTGTTCAGGTATAATAGGGGGCAAGTCACATTATTCACATTTCCCAAGGCAGCAAATTTTACATCATAAACCTCATAAGGATTCCAACAAATACTTTTAATTAATTTAAACATGACAGAAACCTCTTTTAACCATAATCTAAAGTGCATTAGAAAGGTCTGAGGCAGCACTAACGCAATTTGAGTTAAAATAGAACTTCCCTCTTTTCCCTTGTACCCTTAATATTATTAGTATTATTTCACAGGTATTAATAATATCTATTAGAAGTGATGGTTGATTGTTTTTCCGTATAAATATATACAAATGTTGTAGTAACTTTTTTAACTGTCATTAGAGTTCCTTCTTATTTAAATCGAACTGTACATAGATTTTTTTTCTCACCAGGTCTTAGAACTCATTTGCATTACTCGGCATACGCATTACGCTAATGGAGTATATACAAGTAAGGTATAATTTTGGAAGAATGCAATTCCATTTGTTTGGAGGGAGAGTGTAAAACTATTTAGTGGAACAAACGCCTCAATACATTCAACGTAGATTCCAACCACGAGCTCCCCCTCACTGGAAACCCAGTACAACACCAGAGTGACGCATTATACTATACGACCACAGATGCGGCTTCTACATCGATGATTATCTTAACACACTGAATCTTAAAGATGAATATCAAAAACCCGAACCCGAGTATTGCTTGCACGCACAGACGCTTTGCGTCACCGAAACCACCACCCTTCCTTTTTTTTCTCTAGGTAGCGTCATCTCCTTCCCCCGCCATCTTTTGTCCTTCCTTAACCCCCTCTGCATCCCTCCCTACCAACTCATCCCTCACGCGACGTAATAAATACCCACTAATGGCCTACTGGTATTTCATAAAGCGAAAACCTAGTCCTGGTCAACATTGCAGAATTAACTTTATACCTCCCCTCTTCCTCCCCAACCAGAAATGCTGAAGAAAGGAATGTGTGCCATTAAGATGGTGAGCCATTTAGGGTATTTAAGGCACTTCGGATTGTCTCTTACGGGCGTTATTACCTTTTTCCTCTCTCTCTTTGGAGATAAAAGAGAGGTTTTTTTTCTCTTCGAGATACAGCCTAGTATATCAGAGAAAGAACGTGAAAAATGCACGGCATAGCTTAGTTCATTTGAAGTGGAGGAGTAAGAGTTTTTAGGGGGAGGGAAGTTATTTTGTGGTCTGATAAGAGTAATTATTCCAGGTTTTTTTTTGTCAGCGATGTAAATTATTAATGGGAGTTGCGAAGATTATAAAAATTCAACTTCACCTCTGACAAGACATTCTTGTGAATGTGAGGAATGCCAGGCCTCCACCGTGGTTCGGATTCCACGTTAAACTGTAGGTCCTTCATTTCATCTCTCAATCACCTTACCATTACACATTAGCGTAAGTGCGTATAACCCGAACGGGTAGTAAGACGTGGCTCTAATAATAATAATAATAATAATAATAATAATAATAATAAAAACTTCAATTTCACTTCAAAAATATTTGTCATCTTCGAATTAGTTTGGAAAATAAAATAATATTGTGTCTACGATAACAAAAAATGATTTTAAAAACATATGAATAGCTAAAATACACTCCTACCCACTTTAGTGGCTGTGTGGTTCAAGGCGTCACTCTCGCAATATATTAGTCTGCCAAAAATAGGGCAATCGTAATTAAAATACCTGATGGGTGCACTGAAGGTTATTTTCCCTAAATGGCTTTCCATCTTTCTTCCACGTAAATGCGTATATACTTAATTTATATTAAACCTTCTTCATCCTTAGCACATTAGCGTAATTAGTTCAAGTGCGTTCAACGTAAACGGATAGTAAGACATGGTGCTAAAACAACTTTTATTTTTCTACTGAGTTTAGATACTAGTTCCGTATATCCTTATTTATTTGAGGTATTTAACGTACACTTTCAGAACAGACTGATTATATCAGCACATGAGAATTTAAATGAGCGAACGCGAAAGGGCATATCAATTCTGTTGGAAAGGTATTCCCACATACCTTCCAGTGTTTGTTTACCTGGCACAATCGACATGGGACCGACGGCTTTACTTCCCCTCCGAGAAAAGCTGTGCTACGGATTTTTATCGCCTAAGAAAAATCCACAGTTGGGTTTAAACCCACGAACATCAGGTCCTGAGAAGAGCACTTTACCCCATGACCGCCAAGGTCAATTATAACCTTCTTGAATTACGCTATCGTATATGGTTTAAGAAGGTAACATACCTTTGGATAAAGTTTTCATGGAAGGTGCGAGTGAAACCTTTAGTAAAATACACCCATAATGTACCCGTCAGGAATTCATGCTCCAACCTCTTTCACAGGAAAACCAGGCTATACGAGCTCCAACCTCTTTCACAGGAAAACCAGGCTATACGAGCTCCAACCTTATTCAGAGGAAAACCAGGCTATATGAGTTCCAACCTCTTTCACAGGAAAACCAGGCTATACGAGCTCCAACCGCTTTCACAGGAAAACCAGGCTATACGAGCTCCAACCTCTTTAACAGGAAAACCAGGCTATACGAGCTCCAACCTTATTCAGAGGAAAACCAGGCTATACGAGTTCCAACCTCTTTCACAGGAAAACCAGGCTATATAAGCTCAAACATCTTTCACAGGAAAACCAGGCTATATAAGCTCAAACATCTTTCACAGGAAAACCAGGCTATACGAGCTCCAACCTCTTTCACAGGAAAACCAGGCTATACGAGCTCCAAACTATTTCACAGGAAAACCAGGCTATATGAGCTCCAACCTTATTCAGAGGAAAACCAGGCTATACGAGCTCCAACCTCTTTCACAGGAAACCCAGGCTATACGCGCTCCAACCTCTTTCACAGGAATACCAGGCTATACGAGCTCCAACCTTATTCAGAGGAAAACCAGGCTATACGAGCTCCAACCTTATTCAGAGGAAAACCAGGCTATATGAGTTCCAACCTCTTTCACAGGAAAACCAGGCTATATAAGCTCAAACATCTTTCACAGGAAAACCAGGCTATATGAGCTTCAACCTCAGTCCAACTACTCACCAATGCGACTAATATTGGAAGAAAACATCTTCAAATAATTAATATATTATTTTTCAACCCCCCCTTCCCCCCACCCGCCTTTACATGATATAATTCTATCAACACCATTTAAAATCACAGGAAAGAAAAACCTGTAGCAAGGTTATGACTTCACATTTACACAGAATAGAGTGATTTTTTGAACTAGATTTCAAAATGTATCCACAAAAACTCAAATTGATACGACGCAAACAACTATTTTAATTGTATTACTAACTAGCAGAAATAGCCTGGCAACGTTTTTATTTGCTCCATATAAAAAAATATTCATTTTAGTTCTTCCAAGCTACTTTTAATAAATTTAAATAAAATATAATAAAAAAAATTGCTTCGGGGTGCACATGTTTGCGCACAGAGGCTACTAATTTTAAAATTTCAGAGCTTTGTCTACAGTAGATATCGCGCAATGCTCATGACAGAGACAAAAAGAAATCATTTTGTTAATAAAGATACACAAATAACCACTATAAAAATAAAATTACATTATTTAACATTTTAAATGTTTTGTGGAGAGCTTGAGGAAATCCTACGTGCAAATAATTACATTGGGCTATAAAATATTAAATCTAATACCATTTATTTAAAAAAAAAACGCAGCCTATGTTTTTGGTCAGGACATAACATTGATTTATATTTCCCTTCAATCCATTTTCCGAAACACAATCCCCCACGAAATAAGAAAATTAATTTGAGTGACCACTCCGCTTTTAGTAACAGCGATCCAGTGAGCAGCATGTTGAGGAAATCAGTAAAACTGCTAGGGGTGGTTTTATATGAGGGATGTTAACACCCATACAACATCCACCCCTAACTTAGTACTCCCTAGAGGACGGTGCTAATCGACCGTTAAGTTGTAATCAGACATGGATAAAAGCAGGTTTTATTTCAATTCATAGGATACAGTAGCACATGACAGTAGAGTTGGGGGAAGCGAGGAAACTAGTGGTCCCAATGGAGTTGTAACCTACTGCTGAAACACACACATACACACTTAAAAAGGTTCTTCTACATTAAATCGAACACGCTAGGGAGTTCACTAAAGTCCCTTATGAGGAGCCATTAAAAACCAAAGGGATGATCTATTTCGTTCTGTTGGATTAAATAATTTAAGAGTACTTTTTTTTAACAAGAAATTTAATTTAATTCTTCAGTTGTTTGGGCTACCGGAAAGTCTTATTTTATTTTTTAGTTCATACATTTTGTCATGGAGTAGCTTTCAGGAACATAAAGAGGAGGTGCCCCCACATTAGCTTGAAGAGGGGATGGACAGACAGATGGAATGCCAAATGGTCGGTTTAAAACAGGACCTCGATACGCTCTTTCAACAAGTACATGTATATATTATGACTAGACCAATATAGTTAGTGAGATGACGCAGCCTGTTTTCATGCCGGAGGTTTTTTGATACTTTATATCGGAGCCTTTGTCTATTATTTATTCAGGCCGTGGGTGGAACCACACTAATATAAAGTAGGAATGAAGGTAGGGAGAGCGTGTGTGAGTGTATCGTGGATCTAAGTAAATACAGGATCCCCAACTGTCAAAGAGTAAGAAAACTCCGAAATAACAATGATCTGAGCACCTTAAACGAGCAATTACATGGGGACTTTGAATTAACCATTATCTACGGACTTTATAGGAGCAATGATCTAGGGAGCTTAGACAAATGATATAGGGGCTTGAACGAGACATGATCTGGTGACCTTAGACTAACAATGATAAATGAAACTTAAATCAGTCATGATATGGGGACGTTAGACGAACAATAATCTAGGGACTTTGAACGAGTCATGATTTTGAGACTTACGAACAACTATCTAGGGAGCTTGAACGATCCATTATCCTGGGACACACGAATAATTATCTAGGACGCTTAAACGAGTCATAATCTGAGGACTATAGACGAATAATTATCTGGGAGCATTGAATAAGCAATGATTTGGCAGCCTTGAACAAGAAATGATTTGAGAGCCTTGAACAATAAATTATCTAAAAACTTTGAACAAGCAATGATTTGAGAGCCTTGAACAAGAAGTGATCTAAGAACCTTGACCAAGCAATACTCGGAGAGCCTTGACCAAGCAATTATCTGAGATATCTGACGGCAAGTGACATTTAGCTCTAAGGGTATGGGTCAAAGAATATAGAGTCAGTTTTGAACAAGTCTGGGGTTTTGACGGTGTTATCGATGGATGGGTCTCCCAGCTGATAGAAGCCGAGTCTGACAGTGGATCAGAATTGACTGAAGGTGATGGTGTGACTGAGGGTTGCGATTCCCCGACCATTTAGTGGATTTTGGCTGTCAGAGGGAGGATGTAAGGCCTGTTGTATCGGCCCAGTCCAGCCGATATCAATGTCTTGTAGCAGGTGCTAAATGATGAGGATCTTAATATAGTTCGTTGCTGGTGGGATGACTGATGATAGTTTTATTCTAAATTACTTTAAATAAATTTATGACCTTGTATTATTGTTCAAGACCATATAAATATACTCCGAATCGTTTTTATCTGTTTAATTCGTAGTATTTTAGAAGCTACGCCTATTTTAGTGAAAGTTCTTTGAACAAACTATAGAAACATAAATATTTAAAGTATAGTTAAAAGTGTATTTTTCATTGGATTTTCATGATATTTTCTTATTCATGTTTATTTTCTCATATTTCCAGGTTTATTCATGTTATAAAAAGTATAAAGTAAATATAAAACAACATAACCGTAGTGAGCACATTTCGTGAGGTGTAGAATGAACGCATAAACCCCCTTTACCTCACCCTCATCCCCATGCGGGCACCTCACGCAATGCGGTTGCACCTTTTGAGCTCTGTCCTAATCCTATTGACCGCCGCGTACGCTGCAAACCTGCAGGGTTGGCATTACTGGGATAGTAAAAAAAAAATGGCGTGTAAAGTGAGGCGTCCCGACGCTAGTTTACTGCCACACCGTGAATCAGGCACAGTGGCGCACTCGTGCGGTCCGGGACTGCAGTGAATCGCTGAGTAGCAAGAAATATCGGTTGCTACACTGTCAAACTACACCGTCAATATAAGGGTAGGTTGGGATATGAATTTGTTGTCGGAGAGCTCGACATACACTTTCTAAATACAGAGAACATCACTAACACAATATCATCAGATATTAGGGCAGTGCCGCACATTTACTAAGTGGACAGCACGCTTAACATTACAAACACAAACGTTTACTAAGCTGAGAGCAGTACGAATCCATATAATAATTGTGAATTACTTTGTGAGAATCCTAGGTATTAATTTATAATTTATATGTCTACAGCTAAGAAATAACTAACACTAGTGACACGGTAAGCCAAGGTGATAGTCACGTAGAGAGCTTGGTCGTAGCTATAAGGAAGGCCAGAGTTCTAATCTTGGCCATGCGAAGTTAATTTAACTTCGTTTATTCTAAGACTATTTCGTCTTGACTAAATCTTAAAAATACGTAATTAATAACCCTTATGATGAATATGATTTTAAAATATAGATATTTCTGCTATTTTAAAATGCAAGTACGCCTACAGTTATTTGGCAATATATTTATATCGTCAGTCTTTTTGATTTGAAATTTTTCAATTTTTTTTTTTTACTTTACTTGGTAAAACTTTTTCATTGCTCGTCATAACAACTCTTTATGTCTTAACAGATATAACTCCACGAAAAGTACGTAAGTACTTAAAGCCTACAAGTTTTACGACGGACCTATAAATCCTTCACTGAGCAATCAATGCAATAGTTAAAACTCACGTACAGACATAAACTTCTTGTAGACATAGCTTTTTAAAAAAAAAGAGTACCGAAGTCCCAACAGGACGGCTCTTTCATCTGTAATTTTACAGCTGAGGTCAGTGAGGGGCTAACAGAATAAGGGGGAGCGGGGAATGGCTGATAGAGGGCAAACGACCAACTTAAACCAATTGCTCCTTGCAACATTCATGAAGTCGCAATACTACATAACTCTAGAGACATTTTCTCCGTCTCTCCCTTAGGGCTTTTTCTAACGTTTTTATTCGGTTATTTTTACGGTTCGATTGTGAATTCGGAACGTAACGAGAACGCGGGGGCTGTTTGGTTCTCAACAATGGATAAAATAACAGATGGCTGCGAAATGTTTTGTTTTCGAAATACGTTGTTTCAAAAACGTGTAGACATGTTTTTGGTATATTTCGGCGAGAGGAAGCAATAATCATTTTTCGGGCTCATTTGTATTATATCAATTTAAACATGTAAGTTGTAATCAATTGTTTTAACTTAGATTATAAGATTTTTTTAAAAATCTTAAAAATTTGAAGGGATAGCTATAGCAACAAAGGCTTAACAAATAAAATTCGACCAAATTATGAATATTCCAAAGAAAAGTACATAAAATGTCCAAAATCTGGTTAATATCCGTTGAAATACATATTTTAAAAGTTATTTGTTTATATTTAGATAAATTTAAGTATTTTAGGTATGAACCATATTTCAAAATGATTTTCGTGCACTATCCTTAGTACAAAAATATAAATATTGATACGAACAACTTGACTTTATTTTAAAGGACCAGTCAAAATACTGATATTTTTTTTGTTCAGTTTGAAAATCACTTACCCCAGAATGGTGGTCTGGTAGAAGATAAACGCCAAACAGAATAGGCTGTTCATAAATTATTTGATGAAATCGTTATTTTAGGGGATTTCCTAAGACGGTTTGCGTTAATTAATAGCACAGCTCAAATTATTTTTGTTTGAATTAAGTATACTATCGCAAATAGTGTTTATAAGAAACCTCCTGAAGTAACGAATTTATTGAGTCTTAAAATGAGTTAAATTAAATGATGGATAGCATGCATATCCGTAATTTAAAATCCATGCAACACTTATCATATGACACATATTATAGATGTGAGTTTGTGTTTTTATGCTAAAAAAACACACAAATGAGTGTCCTTGGGGAATAATGTGCTGTGGCACAAAATAGTGACCTCGAAATATTGATTTTTAAATCCTGGAAAAATTATTAAGTCTTAGGCTTGAATGATTCTACTTTCCCTCTTCTTTGATCTAAACTTTGAACTTCCAAAAATAATTCCAGATAATCATGTAGCTTTGAGCAAGGAAGTGTATTAAAACAATTAATATTAATAATAACTTCTTGTAGTTGTTGTGATATAGCACATTATCACCCTCAAACCTTAACACCAAACACATGTAATAAATTCCGTCACATTGTAGTGTCAAGTGTTTTCTAGATAAATTTCCCCGTAGTGTATGGATTCTTATTAAAGTGTACTGGCGATAGTATTTTGTTTATCAGAAGACCACTGTTAAATGAGGGCTGGTGGCCCATATTTTTGGGACAGTTACGTGTTTATTCATAGTTTATTTCCTATGGTCTTCCTTCTAAGGTCTAAGCGCCGCGAGATAAGTCGGACAGGCAGTCTAACATACACTTGTGAGGAGCGGGTCACGTGTAAAGCCAGGGGAAGAATGTTTTGTTTGACTACGAATGAATCTACCATGTAAAGTTGAATATCAGTCAATGGTGTCCTGGAATTTAATGACAACTTTTTCTCTTCATTTAAAAAGTTGCTCATCTAGTACCACTGTAATCATGGCAAATACTCAAGAAATGTTGATATCACTATGTGAAGAAAATTGAATTCTGTTTTTTAATGGAGCGATAATTTATTTATTTTAGTTGAAAAAGTGTTGCTATAAAAACTGCAAAAACATCTTTACTCGCGTTCTGTACATCCCCACCTTAAGACCAGTAGATTTACACTTTTTATAACAATTATTACTAGCCCCACACTGCTGTATATAAACCCCTAAAACAATCCTCAATTATTTTAAAATATTATCTTGTGAACTTTATGATAATCATACTTCAATCAGAATCGCAACATTTCGGGTAAAACGTCACTTAAAATGAGCTATTATATCACCTTTTTTTCTATGGATTCTTAAAATCCATCAATCTTAAAATGTAAGCTATTTAATTACAAACGAATGGTTAAAATACCTAATTCCTCAATTTTTGTGTTAGCTATATTTTGAAATAACAAGCCGATTCTTAAAACAATAACCCAAATATGCCACTTACTGTATATTAATAAAATATGATATTGTTACCTGGCATCAAATTTAGTATTAGTGTGCAGAAGAAACAATTGTAACATTGGGTTACAATATACTACCCACCCCCATGTTAACCTTCACCCATAAACTCTCTATTGGACGCACTCCAAATAGTATCGAGACTAATAATCTTCCTACAATGGTACTCTTCTCTATTGTAGTTCACGGTAGTTTCGATTTATATCAAGAACGATATTAAACCATATAAAAGAAGAATAAACTCCTTGCAATCAAAAACTGTTCATGTACTTACCATTTGTATCTTCTGGCTAGAACTACCTCCGAGTCGGGCCTACACGCGCCGCGTGCTAGTTTGACGAGTGAGCCGAGCGAGCTATTCTGAGCCCGCAGCTGATGTTCTGACCGTCCTGGGCCGGCCAAGATTTCCCTCGAGCAGTGGACGGCGACTATCCCGCCCTCTGGTGGACGAAACGTCCTCCACCGCTGAAACATTGTTTGACGTCTCTATTGAAGAGGTCTAAGGGGTCGATGTAAACAACGGGCGTACGTGATCATCCCTGCGTAACCCAATTCCACGAGCTGGTCGATGGTCCACGTGATTTTATGCTAGCTTCAAGATGGCCAAAGTGACGTCACCGACCAAGTGTTCAAATTCCTCACCATCCTACCCTAGCAACGAGTCCCTATATATATCAACGTGTCTGTATACAAAATCGACTATTCGATTTCAACATTTCAGGAGAAGTGCTGTCCTACACTTGGACAAAATCAGGATAAACTGTTTTACGTAATATTCTACGGGCATAAACAATGGCGTGTTTATAGTTGAACTCTAAATTAATATTTTGTATTAGCCAGAATAGGTGTCGTAATTTTTGATAGCTTAAATGTTTATTGATTTGAAGTAAATGTTGATATGGAACACTCAATATTTTCGGTCGTTACTTGGGCGCTAACGTCTGTCATGTCACTTAAAATTTTAGATAACCACAATTATTTATTAATTTGTTGTCTGATGTATTAAATGTAAATTGTCTTGAAATTGTGGTTATCAGGAAAGGTAGTTTCACTCATGGGTTGTTCAGTCTCTTGAAGACTGACCCAGTTGATCGTAGAAGATGCTACTTGTTTAGTAACATTCTGGTAAACGTACCATGCAAATGTTAAATGAGTTATTTTTTAATGGATTTCCAACATACCTCTGTTTGACCTTTGAGGCCATGTGAATTATTGTTATTTACTTTGAATAAACCATTCATATTGTTATTTAAATCTTTACCGTGTTTCTCTTTTTGAATGTTCCTTAGTTTCCACCCACCCATCTTTTTGTCTATCCATGGTCGTAGAAAAGAGGTAGTAGAGTGGGTGGTAAAATAAATTAATAATAATAATATAAATTAAATAAATGGTATGACACAATCGCACAATATTATCATGTGTATTATAGAAAGGAAGAAAATGTTCATACATATATTTTCAGTAAACTACCCTTAGGAAGTTCTACTCGTATAAACAAACACATCATCTTGTTAATCAGAAATTTTATATATATATATATATTTTAAACCAAATTGTTATAATATTCTTAGCGAATTTCAAATTTTCAAAATAATTCATTTGTAAAATACCATAAAATTGTTTCTAGTTTGTAAAATTATAAAGTATTCTAATTTATAATAAAAAAAAACTGTTTCCAGATACCCGTTTGAACTTAATATATGAAAACAATTTTAAAATATTCACATTTTTAAAAATAATTTTTCGTATGTAAATTATCCTTAAATTAATTTAGTTTTTAAAAAGATACATCATTATGTATAAAAAATAATCTCCATACAACCATTTTGAACAAATTTGCCACAAACATTTTTAAATATTAAAATAATAAATTTAAAAAATAAGGATAAGCTACCGCCAAACAAATTTTTTCCGATAAAACACGAACACAGTTTTGTTTTTAATGTCAAACACTCCCCAGACAAGCATTTTAAACAAAAATGTTAGAACCATTTATTAAAAACTCAGAAATGAAAAAATTCCCTCATTAGTAAAGTAGGCCTATTCTTGATTTGAGGGCTTAGGTCAAAATAAAACAAAATCATCCTGAGATATTTTTCTATAACATCTATATATAAAGTTTGAACAAAATCGATCAAACCGTGTCAGATATGTGGCCAGTAACAGACAGACAGACAGATATGGGGACAGAAAACATTGTAAAATTATCTTTTTTGGGTTCAAACACACACAAAACGTAAATATTCATCACAATTTCAAGCTCGCAAATTTTCCCGATTACAATACTTTTTCTTAATATGAGAAGGTACAAAATTATATCGTAACCGATTCATAAAACACAATGGAAACCATTTACGACACGAATTTTCTGATATTTTAAAGTAAGCACATATTATTTTAAGTCTACTAAAGTATAGCTTACCACTTCAAGTATACCATTGAGTTTTTTATTCTTTTTAAGCTACAGATATATTATACTCTGAAAAGTGTTAAATAACTCTAGTAACGCTATATATATGTATATATACATATATATAGAGTTACTAGAGTTATATAACACTTTATATACTATATATATACTATATATATATGTGTCTTTCAGATTGTGTGATTCGTTGGTTTCCTCTGTAGACAGATTATATATAAAAACAAAAAATACAGAATCGCCCCATTTGATGTGTATATATATACACAGACAGATACACACACAGAAGCCTGTATGTATTTGAAGAGACAGTACCTTCTGGCTCAAGCTTTACAAATCCCCGTGGAAGACTTGTCGAGTATCATGGTTGGTCAATAGAAGTGCAAAGCAAACAACCGGTTACGTAAGCGTATATCAGGAAGATGGGTGGGTGG
>CABFVX010001946.1:0-20641 GCA_902151425.1 Timema shepardi | reverse complement strand
GGGGGGGGGGGGGGAGGAAGAAGAAACAACCCTATATTTGAAAGGAGACGTGAAATATAAAAATAATACAGAGTTGGGGGCTGAAAACATGGAGTGACCGACGGTAAAGAGTTTCATCGAGTAATGAACGCTGACATTGTCCCGTCAAGGATTGTTTTTTCGAGTACTTATTGTATAGGCTTCAGAGACAAAGAAAAACATTATTTAAATGTTTATTAAAGTTTTGCTTTTATTTTATTTTTCTTATTCAAATTCAGATTCATTCTAATGGGGTAGGAATGAGGAAGGAACCATTTTAGAAGTAATCTGCCTGAATTTACTTGAGAGGTGAGTGGAAGAAACCTTCTTAGTAAACTCTACTGGGATTCGAACCCCAATATCCCTATCATTAGCAGGTCAGTCTAACAAGAAAGTGACGCCATATTTAGTTCGGACACTAAAGCAGGTTACTTTTAATTGGTGCGAATAATTTGCATTTCAGTTTGTATAAGTTCGACAACTTAGCTTGATCACTTTACCGTCTGTATTAGATCAAAAATGTTATCAATTTTGAAATTGGGGTCCCTCTTTTCACAGTTGGGATTTTTTAGCACTTTGTCTTACTACCCAATCGGTTTGTACGCCTATGTACTAATTAAGATAATATACTAGGGGTGAGGAAGACTGAATTTAGAGGAATTGTACCCATATTTGCGTGAAAGGAGAGTAGAAAACTATCACGAAAAAACCACCCTCAGTACAGCCAACTGGGATTCACTTCTTACCATCGGCAGTCTAGTCTATTGCAAGAGTGACGCCTTAGACAATGCGGCCACAGAAGCGGGAATGAAATAACAGACTAATTTATTAAGAGGATGGATGTATCCGTGTTTCTAACAGTTTACTTTGATCTCAGAGCCGTGAAATTGCGGGGAAAACTTTGCTTAAGAAATGAGCTAATTACACCTTTTCAAGATTTTTGATAACCATTATCAAACCTAAATTGTAAGAATTTAAAATCCTATAACGTCTGGGTGCTGTATATATATTTCAAAGTTAAGTTTGCCAGTCATGGGTTTATATAGTTATTTGGTTCTGAAAGCGCACCTTAAACACCACAAACATAATTTGTCAGTTACAAAAGCAATTATTGTTCGGACTTATTTCAGCCCACGATTTCAATATCAACCGAAACAGTGGTCACTCTGATTAAGGAGTCAGGTTCACAACAAACTGGATTGCTAATAATGAGTAGGTTAAGGTTAAAGTCTGGGTCTTAGAATAAATCTTTGCCAGTAATTTATGACTGTTTTATGCTAACACGGGTGTACCTTTGACAAATAGCCTCACCTATTCTTACAACCTAGATTAAGCCGTTAATCACACGTATTACGTTAAAAAGTAATAATTTAAAACTCTTTCAAACCAACTTAAGATGGGTGTGTGGAAAACGCGAGAAATTGGCAATGTTTCGTCAGTTTTTATAGCAAAACCCTTTTTATTTTTGCCAAAATATAAAAAAATCTCCAGTTTAATTTTATTCGCATAATTTGTTGAGAATCGCTACCTCATATAGATACTATTTGTCATCATTTATATTATATGAATCTGCCTTGTATTTATTATCTATGTCATGATGTGTCTACAATTTCTCTTTCACGATATATGTTTTGTTTAGTGACAATAATGGAATACAATAAAGATATACTAGCTTTCACTTACGTGATTATTTATTTTTCTACATTATTGGTTCATATTGCTGATAAAACTGTGCCTGTGACTGTGCTATAGGATTATGGTATTTAAATAAAACTAACCAAAATGTAGGGTAATAACCAAACGTTCAATAATTACGTACTTAGGCCTATTACAATCAAAGTATGTCAACTTTCGTTTACTTAGTCTAATAGGATTACTGCATATATATATCAAACAGATTAGGCCATAAATAGTTACTTATATTAGTGATAGTTTACTGGTTCGGTGGCGGGTTGTAATGTATGTATTCAGTGCATCTTGATCTCTTGAAAATCCGAACCATTACTGAAGACCTCCTGTATCTTCTCGCAGCAGTAAGTTTCGCACACAAATTGTGTCTATAGTATCTGTATTTCCCGTATATCTCGTGCATATTAGTTGTACCCCACTACACCTCATGACGTCAAGATCCTAACACGCACACAGACATTGCAGCTGGCAGATCTTCTAGTTGAAATTCTTATAGGAGGAAGGTAGCTTAGGACAGGCAGCCAATACGAATCACCACGATGTTGGTGTTACTTCCGTCAATGTTTGGTTGGATCCTCATGGAAAACGTCCGACATTAGAGTTAACCAAATAGCAGTTAATAAAATCACGGTAGAACAAACACATTCACTGTCAGAGGACTGTACGAGTCGAATCTGGGATTTAGAAACGATGAGCATCGCTGAGAAACAAACATGAATACTCACTACTAAGGGAAGCCACTATCATTTGGGAATTTCACGGCGGGTTTTGTATCGAAGACGGAAGAAGTGGTGTATCACTTCCAATAAAGTAAAATGTAATTTTAGATAACTTATATAACAACCTCAGTAGTGCGGAATAACGTTTTAAGTCGTTAAATTTAAGATTAAAGAAAATCTTTGATGCAGAATGTAAGGAGCTGAATGAACTATGTCAGAACTTCACCTCCTCCAAGACACATCAATACGTCGTTAAGTACGGCATCACCTGGAGATCTATTGTTCCTAGAGAGGCTTGGTGGTGAGTTTGATGGGAAATGATGGTTGGCACTACCAAACGTTGTCTACGGAGATGGCGGCTTCTACCTTCACTAAGACTGTTGAATCCTTCTTCATCCATTTGGGCTCTCCCAAGTACTTTCCGTGTAGAGCGTTTGGTAGTGCCAACCCTCCTATCTCACCAACCTCCCCACCAAACCACTCAAGGTAATATAACTTTCCAAAGGAGATTGGGAAACCATCTAATAAAAACAACCCTCAGTACACATAACCGGGATTCGAACCCCGATCTGAAATAATTTGCAGCCTAGCCTATTGAGAAGGTGACACATAAGACCATTGCACCACCAAAGCGGGCCTAGCTACTGAATAAAATGCGTCCTTATGTGAGGTATGTAGAGCAGAATGGTTGGTCAAATGGGGACTAAATGGGAGAACAAACATATCTCGGGTACAGCTTTAACAAGCTCTGACAACACATCATGACATTGGATATTACAAATCTTAGGTTAAACATTTTACTCTCTGATTTACTTGTAACTCCGTACTTCATGTGACATTTTTTTTAAAGATTTAATTTATGGATTAGTTGCCCCTCCCTCACGTAAAACATTGGCACGGTTTCCCGAGTAGAAAGCATTTTCCTGAAGAGGGGGAGGGAATGGTAATACCTACCTTCCCGTTTTTCTTTCACCTTAGCTATCCCCTGGGAACTCCCCCCCTCCTCTCCACAGCATGACGACAGCAGCCGAACCCCCCTCCCTCTGTCACCACCACCCTACCCAAGCAGTTTCCGGCGCTAACCAGGCATGTAGGAAAAATGTTGCCATAAGGTTATCATGTTCTCTCCGGGTAGTAATCAATAGGATATGTTTAGTTTATTAATTATTTATATTACTCTCGTATCAAAGTTGCATTCTCTATAATATACACATTCATGAATGTAACCGCTTACAATTTTATATTTATTTTTCAACCTCAACTCTGTTGTTTCATAGGTCATTTCCTTCTGTAGGATTAGTTTTATCTCAATTTTATATTTATTTACTTGATTTATCTATAATTTACATTAATAAATTCGTAAACAATTCTTATCTCAACCATTATGATTAGTTAGTATTATCCCTCATTTGAGGATTTGTTCTCTTTTTTTAGACCAACTATATTATTTTTCAGGATTTTTTATTTTCATTAATGTATTATTACTATTTTTAAATAACTTTTCTTTCCCTAGTTTGTATTTTACATCACCACGTTAATATTGTTTGTCTTTATATGTTACTATTATCTTTCACTAATCACACAGCAATACATTTGTAAACTTTAATTAGTCTTCAATTTTAATTTCAATTTATATTTTTTAAGTACAATAAACTCTTTAACTCTCTATTTATCGGTGATTAAATATTTTAACTTTCTAATATTGAATATATTTTTGACTATTTGTTTTAAGAATTTGTACACATCAAATATTGTACAAGTCAAAGTTGTAACGCTCCTTATTACTAATCTATTTATGATGTTTCTAAATTAATATCCAATAGGCCATTAAACTCCCCGTGCTGTGTTGGTCAAATAGTTGGTTAGGGAGACTGAATATTAGAATACGGGGGCATCGGTTCGACCCCAAGTGCTTAAAGTTTGTCCCGTTAAATAGTAGCCAGTTGTGTCTAAACGGATAAATATCTGTCATCTTATCCACAACCCTCAAAAACATTCATTTTGCATTTGTCTATATAAGTATTCAATTATTATTTAAATTTATTTATTTATTTTATATATTGTATAGTTGACTATTACGACTAATAATACCCACTTGGCTTTCTTGCACACATATTTTTACCAATTGAAATAAAGGATGAATACATGTAGAAAAAATAGTGGATATTCTTAAAAGCACCACCCGGAATCAAACTAGGGTTCCCCTAGGCTTATGGTCGACCATCAAACCCATATAGACCCTTTAAAATAGTAAATAACGTTATCAGCACCACCCAGAATCAAACCAAGGTTCCTCTATGATTCTGGATGACCATCAAACCAATAGATATAGGCCTCTTCAAATAGTAGATATCGTCGTCACCCCATCCGGAACTAAACCAAGGTTCTTCTAGTATTCTGGTCGACCATCAAATCTATATGGACCGCTTCAAATAGTAAATATAGTCGTTCCCTCCTCCGGAATCTAACCAAGATTCCTCTAGGATTCTGGTCGACCATTAAACCCTTATATACCTCTTCAAATATTAAATGTCATCCCATCCTAAATCAAACCAGAGTCCCCTAAGTTTGTGGTTGACCATTGAATCCCTTTGACGAATAGTGTATATATATATATTAACAAAATCTAGAATCAAATTAGGGTTCTCTGGAGCTGTGATCGACCGCCCCAGTATTAAATAAGACCAATAGGCAGTTATATCCTATGTATCGTAATAGAGGTGGTAAGTAGGTGACAGCTAGCAGAATATTCTTTATTGCAAACCTTGTCTGGAAGTAACTACTGTCAACTTTTTCGGAAATAATTATCTCTATTAATAAAATGAAAAGTTTGTCTGTGTGTCTGTCATGAAAGCTGAGCAATATCTACCGCAAGCAGAGGTCTGAAAATTTTAAAACTATTAGCCCATTTGCAAGAACGTGTGCCCTTCGAAAGCAAAGTTTTACAATTTTGGTTACATTTTATTAAATTAATTAAAAACTTGGTTGAAATTCATAAAATGATTTTTTTTTGTATGTTTGTTTGAAGCAAAGAAAAGTCCACGGTGACTTTCAGCCCATGTTTGCCAGAAAGAACTTTCTGATAGCTATCACCGCCGTTCCTACCGTAGATAGGTTGTACCTATCCTCTATCTGATGCAGGTGTTCCGTGCTACCCCGCCGCTGAGTGATGAGTACATCTTGTAAGTTTGTCCCTCCTACCCCCACTGATGAACCTGCCCACTGGTGCGTATTATGACCCACCTCCTCTTCATCAGACCTCGTCTATTAGCCCCTCACGGTACGATGAGCCTCCAAGTGGTAATAGGTAATCATGTAATCATGAGTTTGACGATCAAGAAGACTTTCCTCTTCGACCCCCTCGCCCTCCTCTCCTCCTATTTCAATTCATCCCCTGATAATAGGGACTGGAGAAGAGACGAGACGAGAAAGAGAAAGGGGGATGTCGAGGGAATTATATTATACGGACCAGTTTTGGGTCCGTCGGGACTTTGAGTACTTCAAACATGGCGTCCCTCTTCAATGGCGCCTCATCCTGGGAGGTGGAGAGGTTTGTTTCCATGGTACGAGTTGTGTTGTTTGATTAATAAACTTGGGGTAACCAAACTCCATCCATTGGGTTGGATACAGTCCTCCGATTCGATTCCCGGTTGAGATAAACTTTCCGTTTGAGGGACCTGCCCGGTTGAGAGAAACTTTCCGTTTGAGGGGAACCGCCCGGTTAGGAGAAACTGCCTGGTTAAGGGAAACTGCCCGGTTAAGGGAAACTCCTCGGTCGAGGGAAACTGCATGGTTCACTGAACCATATCATTTTAGTTTATACTGAGTAAGCCTCAAGTGCAGCACTATACTAAATACAGGAAGACACCTATCTGGACCAGAATGCAATGGGACAGTTACATATTCGAAACTGTCCTATTCCATTCCGGTGTAAGTGGCATCATCTTGCAGTTAGTGTTATCACTTGAGGCGTGCTAAGTCTGACTGTGAAACTGGCCTTAAAGCTAATTCCAGAGATGGGACTTAAATTATCCAATTTAAGACGGTGTCAAAGGGAACGTGACTTAATGTACGAATTTTTACAGTTTTTACATAAAAACACATTTTTGGCCGAAATAGACGCAACATTGCTTCAGTAAATACGCTTAGTTTAATTTTTTAATCTGAACAGTTATTGAATATTTGTAATAAGCATATTGACATCTTAACATAAAGTGTTTGGTGAAAATACCACGCCTTGTTCAAATTACACAACAATCATGACACATACAGAATGACGAATGAGATTACTACGTTATGTGTAGAAAACTAAACTATATACTATATCTACTGGCCCAAGATTGTATTTATTTTGCTCAAAAAATTGTTTTGTTATAAAAACTGAAAGAACTTTTACCTTAACTCGGGTTCCCTTACACCTTAAGGCAAGGAAGATTAATTTTACGGAATTTCTTCAGCGATATATTGGAGGGAGGATAGAAAAATAACCCTTTTTTTTGCATCTGGTCTGGATTGAACCGTAGCCTCCAGAGTCGTGTCTGCTACACACGCATCTAATCCCGACAGTATTTTATTTTTCTTTACAGAACTTGATGGCGTGAACAAAATAAAAAAAAATTTACCTTTATTGTTTGTTATATTTATTTATATACCTGATCGGTATTGCTCTGAAATTGTAACCTATATGTTTTGATATTTGTTTCAGGTCTGGGTCATTTAGACGCGGGTAAGGACTTTTCGCCCGATGGTATAGGTTTCAATAAGAAGAAAAAGAAGAAGAGGAGGCATAGGTAATTAACTATAAGCCATATGTTATATAGCTCACGACATTACTGTTAGTAAAAAGTCGAAGGCAGGACACTGAAGTAATTTTTGATTTATTATTATCACTGAGTCTTACTACCGGTTTAGATTGTACTCATTTGTGATAATTACTTTAATGGAGTAGAAATTAAGGAACATTTTAAAGGTAATACACCCGCATTTGCGTGGAAGGAGAGTGCGAAAACATTTAGGAAATACTACTCTCAGTAGACACAGGCGGGATTCGAACCCCAATCTTCCCGTCATCAGCAGGCCAATTTAACAAGACAGTGACGCCTTTGACCATTCGGCTACCGAAGCGGGTGTCATCGGGATAAAATAATTGAGAAATTACTTGTGTCTCTTTGGGGTTTAAAGCTTGTTCTGGAAATGAATGTAAATTGTGTCGCAGATAATATTGTGCCACGATGGTTGTCAAAGGGTTACCGCAAACATAAGAAAATTCATAATTAAACCCACAAGCATTGCAACAAAAAAAATATCCTTGTCCTGAATAATGTTAGTTTAGTATTTCTACAATATTATATTTTTGATTAGGAAACAATGTTTTTATTTTAATTGCATCATTACAGTGCATGGAAATTAAAACATTTCCTACCAGGGATGCCGCGAAATATATGGGCTGCATCAAAGGATAGCACCATGGTAAAAAATAAGATTGAAAAACACTGTGTTAAATAGTAGATATCCAACCATTTATTAAAAGTTCAGGTTTTATTTTCAAAACTAAAAATACGTGAGCCTTAGTGTCATGTCTCGTGAAGTGTTACCAGACTAAGCAGAGTTGGTTAAAATTATACCTGTGATATGTTCTCTCCCACTTGGTCACCGTTTGACCAATCATACCAATCGTTCTGCTCTACATCTCTCTCATGAGTATGTATTTTAATTAATAGCCGACCAATGAATGTTGATAACAGTTCACACGAACAACTGGTCAGACCACGCCACGCCACTATTAGGTCTGTAAAATAATTAACCAAAAGGATGTCTCCGTAAAAGGGGCACATGGCATTAATATATATATTCTTGAAGAAACGCGTTTGAATGCTTAAATTGTCATTAAAGGGCTCATAGCTTGCAATTTACTGCCATCTATGAGTGATATAGGAAGTTACTGTTTGTACACAATATAGAGGAATAGCTTGATAATCTAAATATGCAATCTTGGAGAAAAAAAAAGGGCCTATGAGCTTATGTGCCCGTTTTCTCTCTCCACTCATGTTCCGAGTTGCTTGTCGGCAATATGAGGTAGGTGTGGCCCGGAGATGACCCTGTGCCATGTGTCCTCAGGACGATCTTCACGAGCTACCAACTGGAGGAACTGGAGAAGGCGTTCAAAGAGGCGCACTATCCCGACGTGTACGCCCGGGAGATGTTATCTCTCAAGACGGACTTACCCGAGGACAGGATACAGGTACGTTACACCCTCTCAACCCCTCCCCCGTAGAAACGAACTGGTCCGTTTCCGTGGTGGAGTGGTTGAAAAAGCAGACTAAACCTTTTGAGGAAGACTGTATCGTCCTGAACTAGGATATAAACCAGTGTTTCCCAAACTGTGGTTCGTGAAGCGGGACCTACCACATATATTTTACCAACCATAAAATATATTTTGATAATAGTAAATTTGATAAACAAATTAACACAGGTTTTTTATATAATATCAGGGACATTTTGTAAATCTTTTTTATCCTTCGCCAAGATTTTTTATAGATAAACACTTATTTTTCTTGAGTATGCAAACCTAAGGTTGGTTTGATGTTAATTCTATCCATCCGGAGTTGGATATGCATTTAGCTCTGGCTGGTTAGTGATGCCTATACCATCTGATTTAATACCATGTATTAGTTCTCCGTTGCCTTTAACCCTGAATTTCACATACATCTCAAAGTTCTTGGAACCAACCCTGTGAATGAATAACTTTTAATCGCTCAATACCTCGGGTTCCTGGGACTAGCATTTTATCCCAGGACCAGCAAGGTCAACATAGCTTAATACTAATGATTTATTAAAATTTGTAACGACCGTTTATAGTTTACAAGATAACGGTGTAGAGATGGAAGGGATCCGCGGCTGAATAAACTTTGGTAAACACTGCTTTCACCGAGTCACTGGTCAAATGAGTTCACGCAAACTTTGGCATTCTCTGATATGCGAGTGTACTAAAAAAAACAGTTCTGTATCCGTCTGCCTTGTAATAATGTGCTGTCGCTTCTAGCAGAGACGTAAACATATTTTACTTGTCAAATTGTCAACACACATTTACAAGGCGGGTGAATACGGTACAACATTTTAGTAACTTTTCAACTGTTGGAAAAAAGAGCAAAGCTAGTGTTAACCAACTATGGCAGCAAACATTATCCACTGTTTCCTATACTTGGTTGAAAACAGTAACTATAACAAACGATTTTATTTACGTGTGTATTGATCGTTCAATCACCTTATGAGTAACCACCTTTTAAAATAAATCTTACGGTACGAGATAAAAATATGTAGATTCGTACATAAATACACATGTTAACATTATTATTATAATTAGCACCACTTCTTACTACCCGTTCGGGTTATACGCATCTACGTTAATATGTAATGCTAGGGTGATTGCGAGATGAAATGGAGGACCTACAGTTTAACATGGGATCCGAACCACGGTGGATGCCTGGAATTCCCCACATTCACAAGTTGTGATTAATACACGTCTTGTCAGAGGTGAAGGAAGGGTTTGGCAATCAGATAAATCTGTGCCAGGACCGAGGATTAAGCCCCGGACCCGCACCACAAAGGTCCGACACCTTACCTCTAGACCACCAGGTCACCCGTTAAATAACAAACTCTCCCTTTAAAACAAGACGTTACAGCTCTAAACATAAAAACCATACGGCTCAAAATGTGTATATGTATGTTCATGGTAGCACCTGTGATGTGATGCACTCTGTTATCGCACATTTTGACACCATAGCTCAGCCGGTAGTATGTCCGCCTGTTCGATTACCGACGTGGCCAAAAAACTGATAATTGAGTAAATGTGGATTTTCCCTTCTACAGTGAATTAACGGCCGGGCGACTGAGTGTTGTGTCTGTTCTAGAAATCTTGTGCAGGTCTAATTAGTCAGCTCAGAAAGAGAACCTTAAATGCTTCTAAAATAATATTAGCATATAGTTTTAGATATAACTAAAAGGCATAATATTTTTAAAAAGTAAACAACCTTTTAACTTAAAGGTGATAAAACCGGTAAAGTTGTGAGGCTAGCAATGGTTTGTTAAACTCACTAATTTAATAAAAAAATTTAAGCAATGGTATTGTTTTGTGGTGAAAAATATGGACCTATATTTTTTGTCTTATTTTTATCCAAGAAATGTAACTACAAAAAGGTTAAAATTATTTTATAAACGAGATATATTTCATTAAAAAAATGTTTCAAACTAGTTTTTCATAATGTACAATTTTTAAATGAAAATTACGTGCTGCTGATCCGGTACCATGTGGTGGTTAAAATTAATTTTATGTCTTGCTATTTATCTTCGACAAATAAAGTCTGGTATTTAATTATCTTGTTTTCAAAAACTAGTTGTTCAAAAGATAATTAATATTTACCTAATACGTCTAATTTTAAACGAATTTTAAAACTTATTTTGCTCAACAACGATTAACGATTTTCCCCTAAGAAAACGCATAAAAGACATAGTCAAGTAAATTCTTTACACAGCCATTGTCTAGTTCTTTGGCAGTCTTCTTTTGTTTTGATGTCTGCGAATTGCGACTAGTTTTATTGAGCTCCACTCTCATATCGAAGAGATTTATTTTTCCTCTATCTCTCTCGCATTCTCTCTTTCTCTACCTCTTTCCGTGTCTGGTCCCTACAGACACTTCATCCAAACGAAACACCCGTTTGCGCAGGCGCGAAATTTCACGTCGTCTGATTGGCTCTTAGTGGATGCTGTGTTGAAACTGTAACATTGGCAACCAATTTCATTTTCTATCTCTGTCTCTCTCCGCTTTCACCCCGCATTGTATTCCCCAATCTCCCTCTCCCCCTTGTTTCGACCGACCGCTGTTGTGTCGTAAATAGAACAGCTCAAGATGTTTCGCGCTAATGTTCAGTTTAATTTAATCAGCCAAGTAGCTTACAGGCTACTCTTCCGATGTAAGCCGAAACGACGCGCTCTAGAAACAGAGTAGTTCAGAAATCAATACAAGGGGTTGGGGTATTGTGTTTACCAACATTCCTATTGTCGGTCTAGTCTAGTAGGTTGGGGTTCCAATCCTTGTCGGGATTTGTGAGATCCCTAATAATGTATTTTTTTAATTCCCCTATTCCTTCATACAAATACGGAGACATTTTTCATCACCGCATCTTACTACCTGGTCAGGTCATACGCATGTTATATGATAATTACTCTAATGGGGTAGGGATGAGGAAGGCAGCATTTGCGTGGAAGAAGAGTGGGAAACCATTAAGTAAAAACCACCCTAGATACACCTAACCGGGATTCGAATCCCGATTCAGTAAGCCAGTTAAACACGATAGTGACGCCTTAGACCAATCGGCCGCTTAGGCCATTCAAATTTTTGACTATCCGAACCATATTTATCACAGATCATTACGGATGGTCAGCGTTCTACTGTAAGTATTACAGTATAAGATTATTATTATTATTATTAGCACCGCGTCTTACTACCCGTTCGGGTTATACGCACTTACGCTAATGTGTAATGGTAGGGTGATTGTGAGATGAAATGGAGGACCTACAGTTTAACGTGGAATCCGAACCACGGTGGAGACCTGGCATTCCTCACATTCACAAGATGTCTTGTCAGAGGTGAAGGAAGGGTTTGGTAATCAGATAAATCTTTGCCGGGACCGGGGATCGAACCCCGGCCGCCAGCATAGAAGTCTGACACCTTACCCCTAGACCACCAGGTCAACTACAGTATAACAGGATGGTAGAGTCGATCACCGTTGAAAGAATTTAATTGTGTTTTTATGAAGAGACATATTAAAACTTTGTTAAAAATCTATAGCTTAAGCTTTTTGACATCTGTAACAAATAGTGAGCGTTTGTTAATTCTAGGTAGTTTTTATTTTTTCCAAACTAGCTTCTTCCTGAGACTATTGGACTGTAGACATAAGCTTTATAATTTCTCGACTCTGAGAAAGTATGTGTGTCATGTGCCGGTATGTGTCCTTTTATAGGCTATATTTGCTAGAATTTTCAATTTTATAGGAGCTGTACGTATTCAAAGCGAGCTGAATAAAGTTTTGAGCTTTAATCTAAAAAAAAACTTTATTTTATTTTCAAGGCAGAAGGTATAGTATTTGTTAGCCTGTCATAGTTATCAAACATCCAACTTAAACATTTGAGTCACTGTACTTATTTATTTTTGGCACTTTTTTAAACGTGGAAGGTATATCAAAACACACGAAAAGTTATCAGTAACAGATTTCAAATCAAGTAATTTAAATGATCTGTAAATTTAATTTGCTTAGTTTTTCTTTGCATAAATTTGTCAAATAAATTAAGGGTACAGAGAAAAAAAAAGGTAGGGGGTTGGTGCCATTACACACATTTTCCAGGATAGCAAATTTTATATCCTTAGCCCTATAAAGAAGCAAACAATTTATTTTCAAAATTAATTTAAGTATGACAGAGATCTATTTTAACAATAATAAGTGCATTAGAAAGGTAATCGACCCCGTGGTCGGTGCAACAGACTACGAGTCTAGGAGTCCCGGGTTCGATCTATGGCTGGTACCTTGGGTATCTGGCTACCTCCCATCTCGTGCACTCGGGAATTTCTACCTGAATTTGTTCCATCTCGTGCAGTCATATATTCAGGCGTTATTTTAAACTAAATACTATTTTTGTTTGTCTCATCTCTTGAACTGAATATTAAAATAAAAAATCTTACGATTTTGAATCGCTAGCGACTTTTCTACTGGCAACTTTTGCACTCTTTTTGAAGTGGGAACAACTTCCATTACAAATACTTTCAAATTAACTAACTAACTAGGTTAGGTTAGGTTAGGTTAGGTTAGACGTGAGCTTAAATTAAAGGTGTGGTGGTGACCTGGCGGTCTAGGGGTAAGGTGTCAGACTTCTGTGCTGGCAGCCGGGGTTCAATCCTCGGTCCCGGCACAGATTTATATGNTTGTGAATGTGGGGAATGCCAGGCCTCCACCGTGGTTCGGATTCCACGTTAAACTGTAGGTCCTCCATTTCATCTCACAATCACCCTACCATTACACATTAGCGTAAGTGCGTGTAACCCGAACGGGTAGTAAGACGCGGTGCTAATAATAATAATTAAAGGTGTGACAGAGGGGTTGAAGATTACACAGTGACGTGGACCTACCCTAGTCCACGAGAGACGAATGCTTCACTCTAGAAGAAGGGAAGAGTGAGTGGAAAAGTCGCGAGCGATTCAAAGTCGTGAGCTATTCTTTCTTTATGGTTCAATACACGAGATGGGAAAAATAACTGCATGAGATTGGACTAATAAGAATAATGTCTACTTAATAATACCGCACAAATATTGGAGTGCAAGGCCTGGGACAAATTCAAGTAGAAATTTCCTAGTGCATGAGATGGGAGTACACGAGATGGGCATGAACCGGGTATCTTTCTCGAAAGGGGAATCACCCCAACGGTAACCAAGGTTTGGTTAAGGCTGGATTGTGTTTCCACTGGTTCCACACCCTCATACTCATTATCACCCTCATACTATCTCCATCACCACATCTCATCGGGTCATGGAAAGAGCCTCCATGGAATGGATGTACTATTAGTACCTTTTAGGCGTCCCCTGGACAGCGGTACTTTAGTACTGACTAATCTTTCCACTACTAGGCACTGGTTGATGTAGCCCAGACGTGCAACTTTATTATTATTAATTATTATTATTATTATTATATTAGAACGATTTCATGATTGTATAACAGATGGAAGCACTAGCTCAATTTGAATTAAGATTGTACATTCCCCCTTTTTCTCCTGTAATCGTCTAATGTTTCCATACACGTATGAAATTTTATAGAAATACTATGAATTTCTTTCAACAACTTTTTTTTTTGTGATGAAAATAATCGTATTCACTGATATTTCTTCCACCTTTCGAATATTTCTTTTAAAAAATAATTAAAAATCATTTAATGAATTACATTAATTATTATTACGTGTATTGAGCGTTTACTCCCCACCACAATGTGGAAGCTGTGGACAGGAAGCTTGATACAATAAACTACACCTTTTTCTTCCCTCCCTCTCTCTTGTAAATCAGCGTTGAACTCACCTACACTAATTACGTGCACGGCCGGCGAGAAAGAGACAGAGATATAGAGGCCTCACCTCAGCAACGAGGCTCATACATATTCATCAGTCTAGAACAATATTAACAGCCAACGGATGGCTGAGTTGGTAGGGCTTTTTGTTCGAATCAGGAAACACGAGGGCAAGGCTTGTAGAGGGTCATGGGAGGTGAGGGGGGGTGCTTTTGAAGGGGCATCGTGAAGGGAAGGGGGTTATGTGAATTGTAAATTGTAAAGGTGAATATATACATATAGATTTTTTTTACATATTAAAAAAAAAGTAGGCGTTCCTTCTTTTGCTTCCATTATTTTTGTGTTTTGATTTTGAATGAGTCAGCCATTACTATGTAGGCAGGGCTTGGAGATTTTTTTGTTAATCTCTACACGGGGTCTTAAGAGATTTTTTTTTGTTTACATATCCTTCTACCTACTTGAACCAACCAATCACAAGGGAGGATTTTTTTTTAAATTACTGTCCAATATTTTAATTATTAACCAATGGTTATTCATTTTTGTATGTCATAATATGCGTTTTCATTTTGGTGATTTCCGGATTATTTTGTTGTGGTTGATTAAAAACATTCAAGAATCGAATTATATAAGCTATATTTATATTTTTTGTCTGGGAGTCACTGTGAACCAAGGTTTATTTTAACAAGAACGATTTTTTTTTTGCTAGTAAAATTAATACTTGTATTTTATTAATTTTGCATTAAGAAAAACAATCTTTTTGGTTAAGATCTCGTGATAGTAGTGTAGATAAATAAACCCAGGTTGCTTAAAACTTGTTTAGTTTTATAATTAGATTCGCTTTGCTCATTGTGGGCTCCGTCCCCAAATCCCCAGTGAGTGTAAACTGATATAAGTCCAGCGTTGTTTTGAACGTTGATTTATTTTTACAATTTTATGATTCTAGCTGTCCCATAAGTGTGTCAGAAAATTAAAAAATTTGTGGAAAATGTGCAAAATTTACCTAACATAAAAAATCTATCTCTGGTGCAATCCGATTTTTTTAAATAGGTCTTACCATTTAGCCACAAGAGGCCTCCAAAGAAAGGTCCGCACCGACTTAAAAGTTGCTCCGCCATTTTGATTTTTTTTTCGGGGGTTACTTTTTTGGAATTTTCCTGTCGTTTACAGGCTAGAAGCTATACGTCTGTCAAATTTCAAGTTTTTAGTTCATCTGGAAGTGGGTAAACATTAATGTCAGTGAGTGAGTCAGTCAGCCATGTAGCTTTATAGTATAGTGAAGTAATGGGATTGTAGATTGAAATAGTTTTTGTATGGTCATTAATGCAATTTTATGTTCGACAGGTTTTAATTGTTTGTAGAACTAATTCTCACTAACGTATTATTAGTTAACTGGAATGTTTATTATTTATTAACCCCGCGTCTTACTACTTGTTCAGGTTATACACCTATGTACTGATTGCACTAATGTGTTAGGGATTAGGAATGTTACATTCAGATGAAGTGTATCTACTTTTATGTGGAGGTAGTGTGGAAAAACCATTAATGAAATTGACCCTAAGTACACCCGAATGGGATCAAACAGCAATCTCCTAATTCTCAGCAGTCTAGTCTATTGCGAGAGTAGCGCCTTAGACCATGCGGCCACCGAAGTGGGTGTGAACTGTTTTAGAGAATATTAATTTATCTTATTCTTTATAAAAATGAAAGTTTAGAAACATAAAGTAAGATATTCCACACATGTAATTTCTCAGTATTATGGTCTAAGGTGGGATTAAATAAAGCGTAAGATAAATCCAGTAGTTTTCCAAATTTTTAAAGCAAAACATATTTTTTGAATAAAATAAATAAATAATTGCTTCAGTAGATACGTTTAGTTTAATTTTCTATGCGTGGAAATCTTAGCAGTTTTTGAATATTAGTGGAGAAAATTAAACCAAGTACAGAATGTCCCAAAATTGTAGTTACAACTTTGATATTAAATTAAATATCTACAAACTAATTAGCTAAAGCACATAGAATTACCAACCAAGGAAATATGTCCTCACGAGGCTGAGTCGATTCTGATCCAGACTAAATGCTTCACTGAAATGCTGGAAGCACTGGGGATCGAACCCGGGACCTCTGGATTTGAAGCCAGGAACATAGCCAAAAAAAGGCGGTTACATTAGCCTATATTTATGTTGAATTGACCAAACTTTTTTTTTTTTTGTAAAAATCACAAACTGTAAAATCGCTTTTCATTTCATCCCAGCATAAGCCGCATCAAAATAAATAAAATTACTGCCAATCTTTGAGCAGTTGAGGTAGAATTACAAGTAATATCCTTTTCAATATAATTCCAATCTGTTATTGTGACCACACCCCCTGAAACTTTTGAGCGACAAGAGTAGTCAGATAAAGTAACCACGCCTCATGTCAAGTATTCATAAGTAAAACCAAGTCTCGCTGTCGGCGCATTCAACTACAATAGGCCTACGTTATCAGCAATCTTCAATATTTCCATACGCGGGGGTGCGGGTAGGAGGGGGGGGGGCAGACAGTTTCTTCGATTACTCGCCGGGATTTATACATGAGAGAGTTTCAATAGAAAGACATATCAAGTAATTTGGTTTTATTCAAATATTTGTCCCTTATTAAAAAAGGCTTAGGAAAGGTATCAGAGCGTGACGCAAATATTTGAATAAAGATAAAATCATAGAAGCTAAAATTTTATCATGCTACCTTTAAGACGCCTCTAGTGCTCTATTACAATAAAAATTGTTTTGTTTAAAAATAACCAATTAACAGTAATTAATTAACAATATTCATTATTAGAACTTCTACATACACCTCAAGAAAATTTGACCTGGACCGGTGGGTATGCGGTATAAATATCATGCTCATTGATTCTTAGATAACCTGCCTCGTGGTGTAGTGGTCAGAGCTCCTGGATGCTGATCTAGTGGTCCCGGTTTAGATTCCCGGCTGGTACTGGGGTTTTTTTCTCAAAGGAGGAATAATTCTCACTGCCACGAAGGTTTGGTTAGTTAGTTTAAAGAAAGGTTAAGATGTTTATTAGCCCCACCCCGTCATATTCAATATCATCATCTTCTCATCTCATTGTGACATGAAGTGTTTTCCTTTATTTAATTTATTTTAGGTATTTAACGTGCACTTTCTGAATTGACTTATTATATCAGCACACGATTTATAAACCTAGTTAAATATATAAAAGACACAACATCCAGCCCTAGCTCGTTAATTCATCATTGTGTAAGGGAAAACCCAAATTTCACCAATGATAAAAAAAAATCATGCTAGGAATCGATCCCGGGACTCTTAGCTCAGTAAACAGACAAGCTATCGACTGAGATAAGGTGTCTGACGCATCGAAAGATCCTCTACGTAAAGAATGTCGATTAGTACATTCGGGCGTCCCTTGGGCAACGGTACATTAGCATTGGCTAATCTTCCCACAATTTGGGCTACAGATTTATCTAGCCTAGACACGCAATTATTATTATTATTGTCATTATTAAGTCTAGATTGTCAGTGATGGGTAGGTCTGGGCTATAAACACGACTGGGTATATTGAGGTTTTATTCCTAAATGGTTTCTTCTACTCTCTCTATACGAATTCAGGTACATTTTCTCTTAAATTCTACCCTCTTATTCCTTCCACGCAAGCGTAGTTAATATAAGCCGAGCAGATGTAAAATAAAGTGTAATTATCAGTTTATGTCACCGTTTTGAATCACTTCTAACTCAATTTAGCTCCCACGAGACCCGCTTCAATAGCCGAATCGTCTAAGATTTTACTGGTGTGTTGGTTTGTTCTGCTGATGATGGGGGGATCGGGGCTTGAATCCCGGTCAGGTCTATTAAGGGTGGTTTTACCTAAATGGTTTCCCTCTTTCCTTTCACGCAAATTTGGGTTGATTAGCTCATTCCTACCTCATTAGATTAATTATCATAAATGCGTATAACCTGGACAGGTAGTAAGACGCGGTGATTAAAAAAAAGAGAGAGTTCCCATGGTATTAAGACTAAACTTTCACACAAAGGGCCAGTTTCATAGTCAAATTTAGTACGCCTCAAGTGCGGTGCTACACTAAATACATGACGACACCTACCTAAACCAGAATGGAATGGGCCAGTTTCCTATGCGAGAACGGCCCATTCCATTCGAGTTTAGGTAGGTGTCGTCTTGTACTTAGTGCAGCACCGCACTTGAGGCGTACTAAATTTGACTATGAAACTGGCCCAAACTGGTCTCAAACCAAAGTGTGTCAGCGCTTTCAATCAAAGTATACAAAGAGATTATATTTCTACTTATTGATCAATTCTCCTAGTTTATAGGAAAAATAATAGGCTCATCAAAACACACAGCTCTTTGTAATTAGAACATACATAGCCCACCTCTGTAGTCATGCGGTCAAAGGTGTCACGCTCGCAATAGACGACTGAGGTTCGAACCCTGGTCGAATGTAAGGTAAGTGTTTCACTACATTTTTTTTTATCTCTGTAGATGAATGAACGTATTCATGCTGTATATGTCGTGATGGCTTAGTTTAAGCTAGTTTGTAAGTCATGCGCCAATTTGGACGTGTGTTTAGAGAGTATACGTGAAATATTCAAATAATAAAAACTACTCATGTTAAGTGAAAATACTATCCACAATATTAAACACTATACAACTTTACTGCAAATTATACTTTCACCTCATAGCATTAAAAGTTGATATTTGATTTCTAATAACATTGCTAGTTTTGAAACAAACTCCAGTGACGACTCGATATAAGTGGCAAAGTGGAAGGTTAGCCACACGGGCGGGATTTAAGCCCTTACCTCTTGTTAAACGACGGCCAATCGCGATGTTAGTCCAACGGCCTTTGACCTCTTGGCCACCACGCCTAGAGGTCTTGTTTTTTTTAGCACCGCGTTTTACTAACCGTTTGGGGTCATACGCCTATATACTAATTACGTTAATGGATAAGGTATGAGAATGAGTTGAATTTAAATTAATTCTACCCGCATTTGCTTGGAGGGAGAGCGGTAAACCATATAAGTAAAACACCCATAAGTACACCCAATCACGATCTAACTCAGATCTTGGGCGACCTGGTGGTCTAGGGGTAAGGTGTCGGACTTTTTTTTGTTGGGGTCCGGGGTTCAATCCTCGGTCCGGTCGCAGATTTATCTGATTGACAAACCTTTTCTTCACCTCTGGCAATACGTGTATTAATCACAACTTGTGAATGTGGGTAATGCCAGGCCTCCACCGTGGTTCGGATTCCACGTTAAACTGTATGTCCTCCAATTCATCTCACAATCACCCTACCATTACACATTAGCTTAAGTGCGTATAAACCGAACGGGTAGTAAGACGCGGTGCTAATAATAATAATAATAATAATAATAATATAACTCAGATCTTCTCGTCATATGTAGTATAGTCTATTTAAAGAGTGACGCCTTAGATCATGTAGCAATTGAGGCGGGAGAAAATTAAGTAAATTTACGATTTGAAATCAATAGCGACATAAATATACAGTATACGTGTGGACACAAGCTATTTTATAAGTCAGACCTCTCACAAAAACTCAAACAAGGGTAAACCTTATTTTTTCCTCCGTTGTGTTTTTTTAGCTGATAATGCCCGATTCTACCTCTCCCCCCCAACCTTCTACAGCCCTCTTTGTTTCTCATTAGCGCGTCTGCCATATTTTCCCCAATTAGGGTGCACTCCCGGTTTCCTTCATTACCTTCATTACGTTAAAAAAAAATACACAACGACTCGGTGTGGTTTGTAGTCCACCTATTATTTTAACAATATTACATTAGCCAGACTCAAGTTTCCCACCTCCTAATCCTGCGCCAAACAAACAGGTCATTATGCGAATCCTGGCGGAGAGTGGGAATGTACAACGCTGTAATTACAAAGTTAGACACTCGGTGAAAGAAGTCAGAATCAAGCCACACAAATATTCGTTTTAAAATGTGTTAAAAGTTATGGGGGGAAAAATGAGTTCTGTGAACAGTTGATCTCGCTCCCTCCATGTTCTTAACGTTACTACAGTCTTACTAGTAGTTCTGTGAACAGTAGACCTCGCTCCCTCCATGTTCTTAACG